>PVJS01013126.1:0-42609 GCA_004027185.1 Glis glis | reverse complement strand
TGTAATCCCAGTACTTGGGAGGCTGAGACAGGAGGATCGTAGGTTCAAAGTCAACCTCAGCAATTTAGTGAGACTCTCAGCAATCTAGCAAGATGCTGTTTCTTGGCACATGCTTATAATCTCAGTACTTGAGAGGCTGAGAGAGGAGGATGGCAGGTTCTCAGCTAGCCTCAGCTACTTAGTGAGGCCCTCCACAACTTAGTGAGATCCTGTTTCAAAATAGAGAATAAAAACTAGGGCTGGGGGTGTAGCTCGGAGGTAGAACACCCCTGGGTTCAATCCCCAGCACAATAAAAAAAAAAAATTAAAAAGGGATGGTTGTGTAGCTAGAAGGTAGAACACCCCTGGGGTTCAATCCCAAGTACCAAAAAAAAAAAAAAAGAGCACTGAAAGTCTCATGTCTCAGGACGAGGCACCCTTCTATATAAAATATAAACATAAGGTCGAAAAACAAGGAAAAATCTCAATAACATTTTCCACTTGTTTTTTAATTCCATTCTTAACCTTAGCCTGTAAATAGTATTCCCCTGTCAAACAATATAAGTCCAGCTGGGTGTGGTGGCACATGCCTGTAATCCTAGTACTTGGGAGGCTGAAACAGGAGGATCGCAGGTTTGAGGACAGCCTTAGCAAGTACTGAGACTATCATCAACCTAATGAGGCTCTGTTTCAAAATAAAAATAAAATAGGGCTGGGAATGTAGCTCGGAGGTAGAATGCCCCTGGGTTCAGTGCCACACACACCAAAAAAAAAAATAATAATTATATATATATACATATATATATATATGCACACATACAAATCAAGGTTTATTCAATGATAAAATTAACAATGGACTACCAAGAAACTTGACATTTTAAGGCAGTTTTATTATGGGGGCTGGGGAGAGACTTATGAACTTACCCTCTTTGGCCAAATATAACTCCTTAAATTTTGCTCTCTTTTGATTAAATTCTTGCTCAAGCTGCTGCTGTGCACGTAAAAATTCTGCATTAATTTTTTCCAATTCTGCTACCCGTTGCTGAAGAGAAACTGAAAAAATAAATACTAGTTAACAAATAATAATTATTTATAAATTAAGTTACAAGAATAAATTAGTATTTCAGGCTGGGCATGGTGGCACACGCTTGTAATCCCAGTACTTGGAAGGCTGAGACAGAAGGATCACAGGTTCTCGGCCAGCCTCAGCTACTTAGTGAGGCCCTCCACAACTTAGTGAGACCCTGTTTCAAAATAAAGAATAAAAAACAGAGCTAGGGGTGTAGCTTAGAGGTAGAATGCCCCTGGGTTCGATCCCCAGTACCACAAAAAAAAAAAAAAATAGTATTTCAGTGCACAATGCTATACAAGAAACAAGCAGTCAAGCTCTTTCCAAGATCCATTATATTCTAGGAAATTCTAAATTATATATATAAAAAAGAGCAAGACACTTCTATTAGACTTAATACACAAACTGTAAATGAGTCATGTGTAGTGAAACAGCATATACAAAGTATCACATACAAATTCAAAAATAAGAACTTAAGTTCTTTTATATGACAGAATGTCAATCCACTTTTGAAACTGTTAAATGTTGGATTATTTGAAGTATTCATCCCACAACTAAACCCACTGCCAATATTGGTATTTCCTGTATCTTAAGCGTGACGAACAAAAATGTAATGGGCCGCGTGATTACGTCAGCCACACCAGCAGGAACTATTCTTCAAGTTTTGAAATGATCCATTAACACTATGCTGAAATCATATTCAAACAGGATAACTGAACTATCGAATACTGGAAGATGAGCTGGTTTTCAAATCAATGTTGATCGTGGTGTGGCAGAGACTGGGACACATGTTTTTACATAATGGCTCTAAATTTGGCCACAGCTCATTAAATGACTGTCTACAGTGGCCAAGCACAAGCTCTGTTTTGGTTGAAGCAGATATCCTTGACCTCCTCCTTTCCTCTAACAGCAGCCCAGCCTTCAGGCTATGACCATAAATCCCTTCAGAGGATGCCTAACTGTATGATTCAATCACTGTCAAATTACCAAAACCAGAGGTCTGAACCCTACTATAAACCACCATAAACAGTGATGATTTACCTACAATTTTAACCAAGATCTCAGATTATCTTTGAGGGCCATTCTCTCCCCCAACCCATCCCTCAATTTAATTCAGAACTAATTTTCTAATGCATAGAAAAAAGTCTACAGCCCTGTGGGGTGGCAAATACCTATGATCCCAGTACTTGGGAGGCTGAGACAAGAGGATCACAGGTTCAAGGCCAACCTCAGCAACTCAGTGAGACCATTTCAAGATAAAAAATTTTCTGAAGCCAGCCTCTGCAACTTAGCGAGGCTCTAAGAAACTTAGCAAGACCCTGTCTCCAAATAAAAAACAAAAATCACTCTGAGTGTATAGCTCAGAAGTAGACTGCCCCTGGGTTCAATCCCCAGTACCAAAAATAAATAAATAAAAAATAAAAAGGGCTGGAGTTATAGCTCAGAGTTTGATCCCTAATACCAAAAATAAGTTAAGAATAACAAAAAAAGACTAGAAAATCGTACCAATGATTTATCTATAAGTAATAAAATTATGGCTAATTAATTTCTTTGCACAACTTCTTTGAACAACTACTCTCCTAACAATAAATAATAAACCAAACCATTATTTGTTCATTCCAATACCATCTCCAGACTAGGCTCACTACAGATTTAACAGTATTAAGGCAATCCCTGAGCCGGGCGTGGTGGCGCACGCTTGTAACCCCAGTACTTGGGAGGCGGAGACCCGAGGATCCGGGTTCGCAGCCAGCCTCAGCTACTTAGTGAGGCCCTCCGCAACTTAGTGAGACCCTGTTTCAAAATAAAGTATAGCCGGGCATGGTGGCGCACGCTTGTAATCCCAGTACTTTGGGAGGCGGAGACCAGAGGATCCGGGTTCGCGGCCAGCCTCAGCTCTCTCTCTCCCTCTCTCTCTCTCTCTCTCTCTCTCTACTTAGTGAGGCCCTCCGCAACTTCGTGAGACACGGTTTCAAAATAAAGTATAAAAAATAGGGCCAGGGGTGCAGCGCGGAGGTAGAACGCCCCTGGGTTCGATCCCCGGTACCGCAAAAATAAAATTAATAAATAAAGTATAAAAATAGGGCTGGGGGTATAGTTCGGAGGTAGAACGCCCCTGGGTTCAATCCCCAGTACCGCAAAAAAAAAAAAAAAGGCAATCCCTGGCAGAAAGAGGAAAGGACCACTGCTTTGAGTTTCATGTCTTTAAAGTAAGGAGTCATTCTGAAGCCAGACATCATGGCACATGCTTATAATCCCAGTACTTGGGAGGCTGAGATAAGAAGATTGAAGGTTTGAGGCCAGCGTGCACTAATTTAGCAAGACCGTGTTTCAAAATAAAAAATAATATATCCCCAGTACCACAATAAAGGGGGAAGGGATCAAGTTTATCTCATATTTATCATATGAAATCACGGAGGAAATTTGCTATCTGTGTACTTTATTTCTGCTGGTATTTCCATTGTTAAATTCCAACTATTAAATAAATTAGGTAACTTTTCCACTCAACACTTTAATATTACTGGTAGCTACTAATTACTGCTAACATAGGGAAGAACTTTGAGGAATTAAGAAAGGAGATAGCCGGGCGTGGTGGCGCACGCTTGTAATCCCAGTACTTTGGGAGGTGGAGACCGGAGGATCCGGGTTCACGGCCAGCCTCAGCTCTCTGTCTCTCTCTCTCTCCCTGTCTCTCTACCTAGTGAAGCCCTCCGCAACTTCGTGAGACCCAGTTTCAAAATAAAGTATAAAAAATAGGGCCGGGGGTGTAGCGCGGAGGTAGAATGCCCCTGGGTTCAATCCCTGGTACCACAAAAAAAAAAGAAAGGAGATTAACCATTCCACAATGTATATATACTTCAAAACAGGCTGTACATGAAAAAAACATACAATGTTACCCATCAATTTAATATAAATAAGAAATAGCAAGATCCCTCTATTCTTACATTTCTCTAACAACTACATCCATGCCATTCAGCATTATTATATTTACATTTAGGTCAAAGGATGCTAATGAATCTACAAAAGTAAAAACACAGCCTTTAAAATTTCAGCCACCTGGGTGTGGTAGTGCATGCCTGCAATCCCAGCTACTCAAGAGGCTGAGGTAGAAGGATTACAAGTTCAAACAACTCAAAGAGACTGTCTTAAAATAAAAAATATAAAGGGCTGGGATGTAGCTCAGTGGTAGAGTGCCAATGGGGTCAATCCCAGTACCAAAAAAATTAATTTCATTAAATCGCAGCCAAATTCCAGGCACAATGGTGCAAGACACTGTCTCAAAATAAAATAAATAAAACAAGAGCTGGGTTTGTAACTCAAAGAACATGCCAGTGTTCAATTCCCAGTACTGCAAAGAAAAAAAAATGTAGCCCGAGATTGTGTTTCCACTACTCCTAACCTCATCCTTGCTTTGACCCACCGTTCAGAACAGTCCACACCCACAAGTCTGGCTCTCCTAGGCTTCAGGACAGTTTGCAATTCCAGGAATCATGATCCATTTGATGGTGTACTGAATAAGTCCCTTATTCTCATTTTGGTTTTGCTGTTAATTTGAAAAGTAATAAACCAGCCAGGTATGGTGGCGCACACTTGTAATTCCAGTACTTGGGAGGCTGAGACCGGAGGATCGTAGGTTCGTGGCCAGCCTCAGCTACTTAGTGAGGTCCTCTGCAACTTAGTGAGACCCTGTTTCAAAATAAAGAATAAGGGCGTGGTGGCGCAGGCTTTTAATCCCAGTACTTGGGAGGCAGAGACCAGAGGATCCAGGTTCGCGGCCAGCCTCAGCTACTTAGTGAGGCCCTCCACAACTTTGTGAGACCCGGTTTCAAAATAAAGGATAAAACATAGGGCCGAGGGTGTAGCACGGAGGTAGAACGCCCCTGGGTTCAATCCCCGGTACCGCAAAAACAAAACACACACACACACACACACACACACAAAAATAAAGAATGAAAAAAAAATAGGGCTGGGGGTGTAGCTCAGAGGTAGAATGCCCCTGGGTTCAATCCCCAGTACCAAAAAAAAAAAAAGTAATAAGCCATCTCAAGTATTTCTAACAAACTGTGGTTCTGCATAAAGGCCAAAATAAGCCGGGCATGGTGGCACACGCTTGTAATCCCAGTACTATGTGAGGTGGAGACCGGAGGATCCGGGTTCACGGCCAGCCTCAGCTCTCTCTCTCTTTCTCTCTCTCTCTCTCTCTCTCTCTCTCTACTTAGTGAGCTCTCTCTCTCTCTCTCTCTCTATCTCTCTCTTTCTGTCTCTCTCTCTCTACTTAGTGAGGCCCTCTGCAACTTCGTGAGACCCGGTTTCAAAATAAAGTATAAAAAATAGGGCCAGGGGTGTAGCGCGGAGGTAGAACAACCCTGGGTTCAATCCCCAGTACTGCAAAAAATAAATAAATAAATAAATAAAGGCCAAAATAACTGCTTTTTACAAAAATGCCTTTACTGCTAACATCTAGAAAAATCAATTCATCTTGAACAGATAGCAGGAAAGTTTACAAATAAGAATATCATAATATATTAGCAAGCAAACACAAATCAAAGTGAAAAATAGCTCTCATCACACAAAATACTGCATTATTTTTCTAATACAATGACTAATAGTTCAAAATAATTAGTTAATAGTTCAGGTTAAAAGTACTTAGCATAACAGAAAAGTTGATCTTAGCTGTTATTAGTAAACTAGTGGTATTTAATGAAAAAAGAAAAAAGAAGATAATCAGGTGACTGTAAATATCCATAAAGGACCAGAAGTCACTTTGTATGTAGCCATAAAAGTCCAGAAGTCACTTCAAACCTCATGATTCTGACTCAGTTCCATACTTAGCCTTTCAGCTCACACTACTAAACTTCAACAATACTGTATTCAACAGTAAGTATTCAACAATACTTCTGATGATAGAGTGATTACCTAGCATGTGCGAGGACCTGGGTTTAATCTCCCATGACTGCGTGTGCACACCCGCACACACGGACGGACACACACACACACCTCAATTTGGGCTGGGGATGTGGGTCAGTGGTAGAGTGCTTGCCTGGTATACATGAGGCCATCATGTATACCAGGTACTTGAGTTCCATCCCCAGTACTACAAAAGAAAAAATAACTAAACCTTCTGAAATTTACCAGTTGAGGGTTTATTATATCAGTCTTTGTTAACCAATCCACACATTCCACATCCTATTACCTCATTTGAGTAGTAAGAAAAAGGGGGAAACTAATGCAATAGCTTATTTTGTGTGTGTGGTACTGAGGACTGAATCCAGGGACATTCTACAACTCTGAGCTACACCACCAGCCCTTTTTTATTTTGAAACAGGGTCTTGTTAAATTGCTGAGGCTGGCCTTGAACCTGTGATTCTCCTCTCAGCCTGAAATGGCTATTTTTTTTTCCGCGGTACCGGTGATTGAACCCAGGGTTGTTCTACCTCCGCGCTACACCCCTGGCCCTATTTTTTATACTTTATTTTGAAACCGGTCTCACGAAGTTGCAGAGGGCCTCACTAAGTAGAGAGAAAGAGAGAGAGAGAGAGAGAGAGAGAGAGAGCTGAGGCTGGCCACGAACCCGGATCCTCCGGTCTCCGCCTCCCAAAGTACTGGGATTACAAGCGTGAGCTACCACGCCCGGCTTTGAAATGGCTAGTTTTAATGCTTGACACACATCCAACGGGAAAAATTAATATATCACTTACTTAAAATGTCTGAATTTCAAGCCAGGCGTGGTGGCACACACTTGTAATCCCAGTACGTGGGAGGCTGAGACAGGAGGATCACAGGTTCTAAGCCAACCTCAGCAATTTACTGAGGCTCTCAGTAACTTAGCGAGACCCTGCTTCCAAATTAAGAAATAAAATAGAAGCCGGGCGTGGTGTCGCACGCTTGTAATCCCAGTACTTTGGGAGGCGGAGACCGGAGGATCCGGGTTTGCGGCCAGCCTCAGCTCGCGCATGTGTGTGTGTGCGCGCACGTGCACGCGAGTGTTCTCTCTCTCTCTCTCTCCCCCTCCCTGTCTGTCTGTCTGTCTCTCTCTCTCCTTGGTGAGGCCCTCTGCAACTTCGTGAGACCCGGTTTCAAAATAAAGTATAAAAAATAGGGCTGGGGGCGTAGCGCGGAGGTAGAACGCCCCTGCGTTCAATCCCCGGTACCACAAAAAAAAAAAAAAAGAAAGAAAATAGGTCTGGGGATGTAGATCAGAAGTAGAAGGCCCCTGGGTTCCATCCCCAGTACCACACGCACACACACAAAGAAAGTCTGATACTTTGGGAGGCGGTGACCGGAGGATCCGGGTTTGCAGCCAGCCAGCCTCAGCTCTCTCTCTCTCTCTCTCTCTCCCCTTAGTGAAGGCCCTCTGCAACTTCGTGAGACCCGGTTTCAAAATAAAGTATAAAAAATAGGGCCGGGGATGTAGCGTGGAGGTAGAACGCCCCTGGGTTCAATCCCCAGTACCGCAAAAAAAAAAAAAGTCTGAATTTCAGCTCAGTATGGTGGCGCACACCTGTACTCCTAGTACTCAGGAGGCTGAGACAGGAGCATCACAGGTTCAAAGCCAGCCTCAACAATTTTGCGAGGCTCTCAGCAAGTTAGTGAAACTTGTTTCCAAATAAAAAATAAAATAGTGTTTGGGGTATAGCTCAGAGGTAGAATGCCCCTGGGTCCCAGTACCAAAATATACATAGAGACATATATAAAATGCTTGATAAAATGGTACAGTGGCATGAGTCTATAATCCCAGCTACTCCAGAGGTTGAGGCAAGATCACAAGTTTGAGGCCACTGAGGGCAACTTAGGAGGACCCTGCCTCAAAATAAGATTTTTTTTTTTTTTGCAATACTGGGGATTGAACCCAGGGGCATTCTACCTCCGAGCTACACCCCCAGCCCTATTTTTTATTCTTTATATTGAAACAGAGTCTCACTAAGTTGCGGAAGGCCTCACTAAGTAGTTGAGGCTAGCTGCAAACCGGGATCCTCCGGTCTCAGCCTCCCAATTACTGGGATTACAAGCATGCGCCACCACGCCTGGCTCAAAATAAGATTTTTAAGAGGGTTGGTGTGTATGTAGCTCAGTGGTAGAGAGCTTGCCTAGCATGTGCCAGGCCCTGGGTTCAATCGCCACTACCAAAAAATAAAATGCTTGATGATACTAAATAAATAAAAATAAAATGCTTGATAATACCAAGTGTTGGTACGACTGCTCGTGAGAATGCAAAATAGTACGGACACTTTGGAAAACAGACAACCACCATACGCTATAGCAAACCTATAAATGAAAACATATTTCCACACAAAGAGTTATACAATTAATGCACACAGAAGATTTACTTATAATAGCCAAAAGCTGAAAATCATCCAAATGTCCACTGTAAATGGACAAAGTATGGTGTATTCATACAATAGAATACTATTGAGCAACAAAAACAACAAGGCTAAATCTCAAGCGCTATGCCAAGTGAAAGACAGACACAAAAAGTATGAATCCATTTATATGAGATGCTAAAAATCTATTGGAAAACTACTGTGACAGAAAGCAGACCAGCAATTTCCTGAAGTATGAGGAGGGGTTTAACTGAAAAAAGACATGAAAGAACTTTGGGAAGTAAAAAGTTCCAGAATACAATTAGGGGAATCATTACAGAATTGTATGTTTGTATGTCTGTGAAAAGCCACAAATGGGTTAATTTTAGTGTATTCAAATTATTTCTTAAACAGCTTTACTGAGAAAACAGTTTAAAATTACAAGAATAATTTAGTGCTTGGCAAAATCAGAAATAATTTCTTCATCAGGCCAATTTTGTTTTATTTTACTTGTTTATTGAATTTAGGGGGGTCCTGGGAATTGAACCCAGGGGTGTTCTACCTTCATGCTACACCCCCAGCTCTTTTTATTTTGAAACAAGGTCTTACTAAGTTTCTGAGGCTGGCCTCAAACCTGCGATCCTCCTGTTTCAGCCTCCCAAGTACTGCACCCAGCTATCAGGCCAATTTTACTACTGTCATAGCAATCACTGTCAAAAATTATTTCTTTGAATACTTGAATATTTAAGTATCACTCCTAGCCAGACGTGGTGGTGCACGCTTGTAATCCCAGTACTTGGGAGGCTGAGACCGGAGGATCACAGATTTGGGGCCAGTTTCAACTACTTAGGCCCTCTGCAACTTAGTGGGACCCTGTTTCAAAATAAAGAATAAAAAATAGGGCTGGGTGAGTAGCTGAGAGTTAGAATACCCCTGGGTTCAATCCCCAGTACAAAAAAAAAAAAAAAACAAAAATAAATAAATATCCCTCCTGCCAGAGTATATGCTCAGTGAAAATAGGAACATCATCTAACCTGCTCATTGCTATGCTTCCAACAACTAAAACCATGGCTTGCCCGTGGAAGGTGGGCCAACAAAAAGTAAACTGGGTACCGGGCATGGTGGCGCACGCTTGTAATCCCAGCACTTTGGGAGGCGGAGACCGGAGGATCCGGGTTCGCGGCCAGCCTCAGCTCTCTCTCTCTCTCTCTCCCTCCCTCTCTGTCTCTCTCTCTCTCTCTCTCCTTAGCAAGGCCCTCCGCAACTTCGTGAGACCCGGTTTCAAAATAAAGTATAAAAAATAGGGCTGGGGGTGTAGCGCGGAGGTAGAACGCCCCTGGGATCAATCCCCAGTACCGCAAAAAAAAAAAAAAGTAAAATGGGATAACTAAATCACACTGAAGAAGAGGGACATAAGTCAGAATTTATAAAGACAGCAAGGATTTGAAGAGACAAAGGAGAGAAGAATATTTCAGTGAGAACAAAGACAAAGTGGGCAAACATCTCTGACTTAGGGAACACTGGGAATGTTTCCACATAAGCACAGTCATCTCCCTTGGCTCCTTCTTGAACTTTGCCTTTCAGTATGGTTGCCACCAGCCACGTGAGGCTACTGATCACCTGAAATGTGTTTGTCTGAATTCAGATATGTATTAAGTGTGAAATATATATGGAATTGTTTTTCTTTTTTTGCAGTACTAGGGATTGAACCCAGGGGCATTCTACCTCTAAGCTACACCCCCAGCCCTATTTTTTATTCTTTATTTTGAAACAGGGTCTCACTAAATTGCAGAGGGCCTCACTAAGTAGCTGAGGCTGGCTGCGAACCTGGATTCTCTGATCTCAGCCTCCCAAGTACTCGGATTACAAGCGTGCGCCACCACACCCGGCTTATATATGGAATTTTGAAGACTTTAGCACAAAAATATCTAAAATATCTCGGTATTTATTTTTGGGGGGGTGGAACTGGGGATTGAACCCAGGGGAATTCAACCTCTGGTTGAACCTAGGGGAATTCAACCATAGGGGAATTTACCTATTCTTTTGTTTGGGGTTTCTTTGTTTGGGCTTGGTTTTTTTAAATTTTTAATGTGGCTACTAAAAACACATAATATTCTTAGCCAGTGCACAGGATGCCTGTAATCCCAGTTACTTAGAAGGCTGAGGCAGGAGGAGCCCCAAGTACAGGCCGACCTGGGCAACTTAGCAAGACCCCATCTTGAAAAAAAACATGGGGAGGGGTAGAGATGTAGTTCAGTGGTAGAGCACCTGCACCAACTCAAGTCCCTGAATTCAATCCCAGTACCACAAAAATAATAATGGTGATGATGATGATGAACAACAATATTCTTTGACTCACATGACATCTCTACTAGACAACTAAATTCTTTTTTTTTTTCTTGCAGTACTGGGGATTGAACCCAAGGGCATTCTACCTCCAAGCTACACCCCCAGCCCTATTTTTTATTATTTTGAAACAGGGTCTCACTAAGTTGTGGAGGGCCTCACTAAGTAGCTGAGGCTAGCCGAGAACCCGGATCCTCCGGTCTCAGCCTCCCAAGTACTGGGATTACAAGCGTGCGCCACCATGCCCGGCAACAACTAAATTCTGAAGGGCTTACTGTGTACCATGGACATTATGAGATAACACTCTTAAACTTTTCCCTAATTTTCTTACCCTTCTCTATTTTTCCCAATTAACCAGCCAGCTTCAAATATCACCATACTTTTTAGCTGACCTAGACCAAAGGTCAGCCATCTCAACACAACCCTAGATTCTTTTCTCCCTTATCCTGTTACAGTACTACCGAGCTTTCTAAATGTGGCATACGGACTGTTCATTACCAGTCTAAGAATGAGATATGAATTTTGTGCCAGAATGTAAAATCAATTACGAAAGTAAGCACATTGCAGTTCAGCTGACATTTTTCTTTTTTTGCGGTACTGGGGACTGAACCCGAGAGCATTCTACCTCCAAGCTATACCCCCAGCCCTATTTTTATTCTTTATTTTGAAACAGGGTCTCACTAAATTGCTGAGGGCCTCACTAAGTAGCTGAGGCTGGCTAGGAACCTGCAATCCTCCTGTCTGAGCCTCCCAAGTACTAGGATTACTAGCATACACCACCACGCCCGGCTTGACATTTTTCAATGAAGAAAGCATAACTAGATTTAAAGTCTGGTGATCCTTATTTCCCTAGAGACCATTAAAAAGTGTGTAGACAGGTTACTTTCAGTAGTAATACTACAGTGGAGAATTATCAGATCCATGGCTGCCCATTCATATCTATCTCTCTTTCTCTTTGTTTTTTTTTCAGTACTGGGGATGGAAACCAGAGTGCTCTACCACTGAGCTACATCCCCAGTCGCGTGCGCGCGTGTGTGGTGTGGTGTGGTGTGGTGTGTGTGTGTGTGTGTGTGTGTGTGTCTCAGACAGACAGACAGACAGACAGACCAGGGATGGAACCCAGGGGCATTCTACCTCTGAGCTACATCCCCAGCCCTAATTTTTATTCTTTATTTTGAAACAAGGTCTCACTAAGTTGCAGAGGGCCTCCGTACTGGGATTACAAGCGTGCGCCACCATACCTGGTGCCTTTTTATCTTTTACTTTGAGACAGGTACTTACTAAATTGCCAAGGCTGGCTTTAAGCTTGAGATCCTTCTGCTTCAACCTTCTCCTGCCTCAGCTTCCAGTCTGGGATTATAGGCTGTGTCACTGAACCCAGCTCCTGATTCCCTACTACAGAATACAGTAATTCCAGTTCTTTGGGAGGCTGAGACAGGAGGATCGCAGGTTCACCACCAGCCTCAGCAATTTAGTGAGGCCCTCCACAACTTAGTGAGATCCTGTTTCAAAATAAAAATAGAATAGGGCTAGGAGCATAGCTCAGAGGTAGAATGCCCCTGGCTTCAACCCCCAGTACCACAAAAAAATAAGTAAAAATAAAATAAAATATTCTGAATACTTTTATCACTTACAGGGAAAACCACCTAATGCAACATAAGTCATCTCGTAGAACCATGTTTGACTATACTGAAAAATAAATCATATTCCCCATGTACACACTGTCCTTTATTATAACACAGAAAAAATTGTGTGTGTGTGTGTGTGGTACTGGGGATTGAACCCAGGGGCATCCTACCTACGAGCTACACCATCAGACTGATTTTTATTTTTTATTTGGAAATAGGGTCTCACTAAATTGCGAAGGGCCTAAGTTGCTGAGGGTGGCCGTGAACCTGCGATCTTCCTGTCTCAGCCTCCCAAGTACTGGGATTACAGGCATGTACTACTGCACGCAGTATAACACAGAAAATTTAAAATGCAGATGTAATTCTTCGTCTCTCTATACTTGTGTTATAAAAAGGTTACACTATAGCTACAAATTCTATACCAGGGATTACTTATCAGAAGAAAAGTTCATCATAAATAAATAATAAAAACACAAGAGTTATGTTTTATTTACAAGGAAAGCTGGATGCATTATTTATGAACTTTTCAGAAATACGAAGGTCATACATAGAGATGGATTTGAATTTTGATGAATAGTTATCCTGACTACATGTAGATGAAAATTAACTGTATGTCTAAGAAAGGGAACATGAGAATCAACTGGTAAAAGAAGTTTCAAGGAGAGAATGCTGAATACTGGAGGGGGGTCTCCATTAAAGCCTCCAAAAGTAAAATGGGTAATAACAGGAGCTAGCAAGTATCACCTATTTATCAGGTATTATACAGGAAGCAGTATAGCATATAAGTGAGAAAGAAGGCTCTAGAATTAAACTAAGATTTGAATCCCAGTTTTACCACTTATAAACTGGGTCCTTTGCTCCATCTGTAAAAATGACAATAGTAATAGTACTACCCTCTAAGGTTGTGGTAAAGATTAAATAACCCAAATATAGCTCTTTACTGGGTGTCAGGTAAGTTATTTTATACATTGGCTCAATAAATTTTCAAAACAATGCACAAAGCAGGCATTATCACCCCTAGTTACACATGAAAAGATATTCTCTGAGAGATTAAGGAGTATATTGTTACACAGCTAATAAGTGGAAGAGCTGGATTCAAACACTGACCTGCCTGGCTCCAAGACCTAGCTAGATTTCCCTGTGATTATAGGCGATCAGTATAGGAAACTAATACAGGAGATTCATACATCACATGAGCAGGAGTTACAAACAGTATAATACTATTTCCTAGAGGTATTCTTTTTTATGTAGTCACATTGTTCATTTTCATGTTGAAATACCAGAGCCGGGCGTGGTGGTACATGCTTATAATTCCAGTATTTGGGAGGCTGAGGCAGGAGGATCGCAGGTTCGAGGACAGCCTCAGCAAATAGTGAGACTCTCATTAACCTAGAGAGACCCTGTTTCAAAATAAAAACAAAAAACAGGACTGGGGGTGTAGCTCAGAGATAGAATGCCCCTGGGTTCAGTACCCAATACCACTAAAAAAAAGAGAAAGAAATATCAATTAATTATAAATTATAAATTATTTTTCTCTATAATAATAAAGGCATTGTACTATTGTTTCGGTTTTTTTTTTTAATTTTGTGTATAATTTTATGATGATAAGGGGACATCCTAACGAATTTTAGTGATTCTCAATTGTGGGTGGTTTTGATCAGCAAGGGACATATGGGAATGTCTATAGGTGGTTTTCTTGTTTCACAACCAGAGTACTGGCACCTAGTGGGTAGAAGCCAGAGATGCTGCTAAACAACCTACAATGTATTAGACAGCCCCACCACAATAAAGAATTACCTGGCCCAAAATGCCAAGTGACAAAAGTGAGAAACCTATTACAACCTGAGAGGGTATGTCCCTCTGACATACAGGAAGTGAAAGATTAGGAAATAGGTAGAAAGTCCTTTCCAATCCTCAAATTCTAAGAATCATCTAACCCAAATCCACACTTAATTCCTAAAACACTACAGTTCTCTGAAATGCTACGTGCAAATTTAACATTTGTTTAAGTACCTGCTTCAGTACTTTTCAATACTCTTGACTTCATAAAAATGAAGTTTGATATAATACTAAAGAAATATAGAGTAGCTGGGCATGAGTACATCTACCTGTAATCCCAAGACTTGGGAGGCTGAGTCAGGATCACAGGTTCAAGACCAGCCAGCCTCAGCGACTTAGCGAGGCCCT
Source organism: Glis glis (assembly GCA_004027185.1). NCBI lineage: Eukaryota > Metazoa > Chordata > Mammalia > Rodentia > Gliridae > Glis > Glis glis. The sequence goes on along the minus strand of PVJS01013126.1, from coordinate 28,099 downwards.
CAGCAAACTAGTGAAACTGTTTCAGAAACAAAAAATAAAATAGGCCTGGGGAGTGTAGCTTGGAGGTAGAATGTCCCTGGGTTCAATCCCCAGTACTGCGCACACACACAAAAAGGGGGGAAAGAAAAAGGGGGAGACAGAAAGAAAAAGAAATGAGTAGACACAGCTCTTTTTTTTTTTTAGTTTTTTTTGTTTTTTGTGGTGCTGGGGATTGAACCCAGGGGCATTCTACCTCCAAACTACACCCCAAGTCCTATTTTTATTCGTTTTTTTTTATTTGGAAACAGGGTCTCACTAAGTTGCTAAGAGCCTCACTAAGTTGCTGAGGTTAGCTTTGAACCTGTGATTCTCCTGTCTCAGCCTCCCAAGTACTGGGATTACAGGTGTGCCCCGCCACACCTGGCCCAGGGGTACTTTAGAGTTAACAGCTTTTTGTTGTTTGTTTGGTACTGGGGATTGAACCCAGGAGCACTCTACCTCTAAGCTACATCCCTGCCTTTTTCAATTTTTATTTTGAGATGGGGTCTCACTAAGTTGCCCAGGCTGGCCTCAGGCCTGCAATCCTCCTGCCTCAGCCACTAGAGTCAAAGTTTTAAAAACATTCTCTTAATAGTGAAGACAGTCATAAGTAGATAAATTTGATTTCTTGTTCCAAATTCAACCAAGTGACTCATAAATTGTCAAGCAGAACAGCTTCCACATTCTTATCACCAAAAATACTCTAGTTATGGGAATAAAGAGCAAAGTCTTTATCCTCAAGTATCTTCTGTAAGGTTCCTGAAGAAATAAACATGATCCACAGGTATGTAATATTTCTATCAATTATACAGTCAAATCAGGTGATGGAGGCTAAGCAATGCCCACACTAATCCCCCCAATTCCATAACTCATTCTCCTTTAATTGTTTGACGAAACTAATACAAATTTATGACAACGAAATTTCAGCCCCTCCCCCAAAAAAGACTTGTTGGTGTAATGTCCCTGTACAGGGAGCTCTTCATGATCAGTAAAAAGACAAACATTAATTGTTTAACTACAAGCTGGGCATGGTGGCGCACGCTTGTAATCCCAGTACTTGGAAGGCGGAGACCGGAGGATCCGGGTTCGCGGCCAGCCTCAGCTACTTAGAGAGGCCCTCCGCAACTTCGTGAGACCCGGTTTCAAAATAAATGGATAAAAATTAGGGCTGGGGGTGTAGCTCGGAGGTAGAATGCCCCAGGGTTCAATCCCCTGTACCACACACAAAAAAAATGTTTAACTACTAAAGATATATAATTTGCAACATAACTCCAAATGGCAACAGAAACCAAAGAACTACAAACCTAAACAATACTTTTTGCTCACCAAAATTAGCTAACTTTTTTTGTGATACTGAGGATTGAACCTAGGGGCATTCTACCTCCAAGCTACACTCCCCAGCCCTCTTTTTTATTCTTTACTTTGAAACAGGGTCTCACTAAGTTGCAGAGGGCTTCACAAGTTGCTGAGGCTGGCTGCTAACCTGCAATTCTGTTTCAGCCTCCCAAGTACTGGGATTACAAGCATGAACCACCACACCAGGCTTGTGGATTTCTCTACTTGCAAATACCAGTAACAGGTATTGGCAGGCTCACACACTGCTGGTGAGGGCAAACACTGCTACAACTTTAAAAGATAAAATATTAATATGATTCATTGATTACTGATTATTAATTAATTATTTATTATTTTTACCAATGTTTTGAAGTCTTGGGGATCTTAATGACCAGGAGACTGCCCCTCCCATAGTTAGATAATTTCTAAAGATAGTAAACAACTCCCCATACCTCACTAGAGTATGCCTTTAATATGCAAGACAACTGATCGAAACCCCTTAGGCCCAGGTACCTCCTTTATATAACTCTCACATCCAAGTCACTATGTCCCTTTCCCTGATCACCCTAGGGCCAGATATCAAAACAACTAGAGATCACCCCATAGCTCAGAGTCCACCAACATGACTCAAACTATCCAATCCTATACTTGCTCAAACTTGCCTCCTCTGCCTTGTCCTGCCATTCCTTCCCATGGAAACGACAGTAAAGACTCTGGGCCATGTTCTCCGTTGATCTTTCTGCCTCCTGATTCCCCACGTGGCCCTGTTTGGCATGGCATGGCATGACATTTCTCTGCAAATCTCTAAGTAATAAACTCTTCTTTCAAAGGCAGTTGTCTCAATACCACATCGGATTTTTAAAATCAAGGGCACATTTCAAGATAGACGGCCATGTGATAATCAAAAGCCTTAAAATTCTATATACTCTTTAAGCAATTTCACTGCTGGGAATTTAATATAAGAAAGTAATCATGGCTATGTATGAAGATTCAATTCAATAATATTGACTACAGGACCAGTTAAAATTCTAAAACAAAAGCCGGTGCAAGCCTGTAATCCCAATATTTGGGAAGTTGAGACAGGAGATCACAGGTTCAACGCCAGCCTGAGCAAGTTAGCAAGACCCTGTTTCAAAATAAAAAAATATAAAGGGCTGGGGGTGTAGCTCAGAAATAGAATGCCCCTGGGTTCAATCGCCAGTACTGAAAACAAATTTCCAAAACAGGAAAAAGTCAATATGGTCATCCCCCTTATGTATAGTTTCACTTTCCATGGTTTTAGTTACTAGCAGGCAATAGTCATAAAATATTTTCTGGAATTTTCCATTTAATAAGTACCAACTTGTACATTATGAAAAGTAGCATGATAGCTGGGCATGGTGGCGCACGCTTGTAATCCCAGTACCTGGGAGGCTGAGACGGGAGGATCTGGGTTCGTGGCCAGCCTCAGCTACTTAGTGAGGCCTCTGCAACTTAGTGAGACCCTGTTTCAAAATAAAGAATAAAAAAATAGGGCTGGGGGGTGTAGCTCGGTGGTAAAATGCCCCTGGGTTCAATCCCCAGTACCACCAAAAAAAAAAAAAAAGAGTAGCATGATAAAATCTCAAGTCATCTAGCTCCAATCTGCCCAGGATATGAATCACCTTTGTCCAATGTATCCATGCTGTATACTCTACCTGTCCATTACTCACTTAGCATCTGGGTTATCAGATCAACTGTCACAGTATTACAGTGCTTGCATTCAAATGACCCTTATTTTACTTAATAATGGCCCCAAAGCATAAAAGTAGTGATGCTGACAATCTGTATATGCCAAAGTGAAGCTGTTAAATGCTTCCTTTAGGCAAAAAGATGAAAGTAGAATAAGATAGTTTGACAAAGCAAGAGACCACATTCACCTAACATTAATTACAGTTCTATAATTGTTCTGTTCTATAATTAGTTTTTGTTGTTAATCTTACACTGTGTCTATTTTGTTGTTGTCATTGTTGTACTGGGGATTGACGGAGTGGGGGGGGTTCTACCTCCAAGCCACACTACAGTCTTTTTTGGTTTTGTTTTGCAACATGGTCTCGCTAGGTTGCTGAGAGTCTCACTACTTGATAAGGCTGTTCTCAGCAAGATCGCTGACCTGACACCCTCCTGTCTCAGCCTCCCAAGTACTGGGATTACAGGACTGTGCCACCACACTCAGCTCTGTGTCCAATTTATAAATTACATTTTATCATAGGTATGAATGTATAGGAAAAAGCATAGTATATATAGGGTTTGGTACTACCTACTGTTTCAGGCCACCATGCCACCATGCCCAGCTTCAATAAGGTATTTTTCTTTTTTTTTTTTTTCCTAGTGCTTGGGATGGAATCCAGGTCTTACGCATGCTGGGCAAGTGCTCCACCACAGAGATACACTCCCAGCTCCTCAATGAGGTATTGTTAAGTCTTTTTTTGACAAGAGAGGGGAGCATGGTAGGTAGACAATGTGCTCAGTCTGAACTTTATCTGAATATACTTAAGAATAGCTGACAAAAAATCTAGAAAATGAATAATGAAGGGTGCCTGGCTCTTCAAAATATTAAAACATTAAAAAGCAGAAGGAAGAAAAAATTTAATTATGTAGTATAGCAGTAGAATAGATCAATTGAATAAAATACAGTTTAAGAATGAGCTCAAGTATTCCTGGAAATTAAGTATATGATAGCTGGGTGTGGTGGCGCACGCTTGTAATCCTAGTACTTGGCAGGCTGAGACCGAAGGATCCGGGTTCATGGCCAGCCTCAGCTACTTAGTGAAGCCCTCCCCAACTTAGTGAGACACTATTTCAAAATAAAGAACAAAATATAGGGCTGGGGGTATAGCTCAGAGGTAGAATGCCCCTGGGTTCAATCCCCAGTGCCAAAAAAAAAGTATATGATAAATGGTAGTATTTCAAAATCAATGAATAATGGATTAATCACTATATGCAACCAGGCATGGCAACACACACCTATAATTCCAGCTACATGGGAGGCTGAAGCAGAAGGATTACAAATTGGGGGCCAGCCTAGGCAACATACAAGACCCTGTCTGAAAATAAAATTTTAAAAGGAAATGGGAAAGCCAGGTGTAGTGTTGCATGCCTATAATCCCCATACTAGGGAGGCTGAGACAAGAGGATCACAGTTCAAGGCTACCCTTAGCAACTTCACAAAATCCTCAGCAACTTAGCAAGATGATTTCAAAATAAAAAATGAAGCTGGGCATAGTGGTGCAGGCCTGTAATACCGATACTTGGGAGACTGAGACAGGACGATCACAGGTTCGAGCCTAGCCTCAACAAATTAGCAAGACCCTGTTTCAAAATAAATTTTAAAAAAAGGCAAGCCGGGCGTGGTGGTGCATGCTTGTAATCTCAGTACTTGGGAGGCTGAGATAAGAGAATCACAGGTTCATGACCAGCCTCAGCTACTTAGTGAGGCCCTCTGCAACTTAGTGAGACCCTGTTTCCAAATAAATAATAATAAATTGGGCTGGGAGTGTAGCTCAGAGGTAGAATGCCCCCGGCTTCAATCCCCAGTACCGCAAAAAAAAATAAATAAATAAATAAATAAATAAATAAATAAATAAATAAAAAAGGGCTACAGGTGTAGCTCCCCTGGGCTCAATCCCCAGTACCAAAATAAAAGAAAGGGGCTAGGCATCTAGCTCAGAAGTAGAAAGCCCCTGGGTTCATCCCCAATACCAATAAAAAGGGATTGGGGATGGAAATATAACTCAGTGGTAGAGTGTTTGAGGTCCTAGGTTTGATCCCTAGTAGCGCATGGGGAGGGGAAAAAAACTACACACTGCAAAAACAACTGGCTAGCCATTTGAAAAAAGCTCAATTCTTATGTCTTACATCAAAATAAAGTTCCAAAGTGATCAAACATTTAAACGCAAATACTAGAAGATAACACAAAGAGACAAAATATAAACTTACAGGGGGCATGATGGTGCACTCTTGTAATCCCAGTAACTTGGGAGGCTGAGACAGGAGGATTGCAGGTTTGAGGCCAGCCTCAGTAACTTATCAAGACGGTCAGCAACTTGGCAAAGCCATGTTTAAAAATAAAAAGGGTGAGCCAGGCATGGTGGCACACGCTTGTAATCCTAGTACTTGGGAGGCTGAGACCAGAGGATCCGGGTTCGCGGCCAGCCTCAGCTACTTAGTGAGGCCCTCCGCAACTTAGTGAGACCCTGTTTCAAAATAAAGAATAAAAAATAGGGCTAGGGGTGTAGCTCGGAGGTAGAATGCCCTGGGTTCAATCCCCAGTACCGCAAAAAAATTAAAATAAAAAGGGTGAGCCGGGCGTGGTGACGCTCGCAAGTAGTGAGACTCACATCAACCTAGTGAGACCCTGTTTCCAAATAAAAATAAAATAGGGCTGGGGATATAGCTCAGAGGTAGAATGCCCCTGAGTTCAATCCCCAGGGCAAAAATAAGTAAATAAATAAATAAATAAATAAAAATAAAAAAATAAAAAGGGTGTGTGGCTCAGAAGTAGATTGCCGCTGGAGAGAGAAAGACAGAAAGGGAAGGGGAGGGGAGGAGAGGAGAGGGGATGGGAGGGGAGGGGAGGGGAAGGGGAGGGGAGGAAGGAATGAATGAATGAATTTATAAAGATATAGCATGAAATAGACAGATACATCAATGGAACAGAACAGAGAGCCCGAAAATAAATCTATAGTCAACTGATCTTTAGTAAAGAAACAAAGGCAAATATAACAGAGAAAAGATAGACTTTTCAACAAATGGTGGTGCTAGAATAATTGCATACCCACATGCAAAAAAAAAAAAAATGAACCTAGGCCTGTACAGACCATACATTCTTAACAAAAATAAACTCAAATGGAAAAACTATAAACCTCCTAGGATATAACATAAGAAAAAATCTAGATGACCTCAGCTTTGGAGATAACTTTTTAGATACAACACCAAAAGCATAATCCACGAAAGAAATAACTGATATATTGGATGGCATTAAAACTTAAAACTTCTGCTAAAAGACACTCTCATAAAAATGAGAAGACAAGCCATAGATATTGGGGAAAATTATTTGCAAATGACATATCTGATAAAGGACAGATATCCAAATTATTCAAAGAACTCTTAAAGGCCAGGCGTGGTGGCGTACGCTTGTAATCCCAGTACTTTGGGAGGCGGAGACCGGAGGATCCGGGTTCACGGCCAGTCTCAGCTTTCTCTCTGGCTCTCCCTGTCTCTCTCTCTCTCTCTCTCTACTTAGTGAGGCTTCTGCAACTTCGTGAGACCCGGTTTCAAAATAAAGTATAAAAAATGGGGCTGGGGGTGTAGCGCGGGGGTAGAATGCCCCTGGGTTCAATCCCCGGTCTGCAAAAAAAAAAAAAAAAAGAACTCTTAAAACTCAGCAATAGAAAAATGAGCAACACAATGAAAAAAACAGGCAAGCCAGGCATGGTGGCACTCGCCTATAATCCCAGTACTTGGGAGGCTGAGACAGGAGGATCACAGGCTCGCAGCCAGCCCCAGCAACTTAGCAGAACTCTCCACAACTTAGTGAGAACCTGTTTCAAAATAAAAAATAAAATAGGACAGAGGGTATATCTCAGAGGTAGAATGCCCCTGGGTTCAAACCCCCAGTACCACACACACAAAAAAAAGACACACAGATGGCATTTGGGTATATAAAAAGATGTTTAATATCATATGTCATTAGGGAACTGCTATTTTTAATATGAATATGATACAGTAGATTAAAACAAATCGAAAGCTGGGCACCATGGCATATACCTGTAATCCCAACTACTCAGGAAGCTGAGGCAGAAGGACACAAGTTCAAGGCTGGCCTGGGCAACTTAGTAAGACCCTGTCTCAAAATAAAAAATAAAACGTGCTGAAGATCTAACTCAGTGAAGAATACTGGTCCGATCCCCAGCACTGCAAGAAAAAAGGGCAAGTTAGCCTACATTAAAATGAGTTAAGAGTCATGCTCAAAATAGAGTTTTTATTATTCTCTGCATAAATTCTATGTCTAGAATGTTGTTTTGTTTTTTCTGTATTGGGGATTGAATCCAAGAACATGCAAGCTACACCTTTTTTTCCTTTTTTTTTTTTTGCGGTACCAGGGATTGAACCCAGGGGCATTCTACCTCTAAACTACACCCCCGGCCCTATTTTTTATTCTGAATTTTGAAACAGGGTCTAAGTTGCGGAGGGCCTCACTAAGTAACTGAGGCTGTGAACCCAGATCCTCCTGTCTCAGCCTCCCAAGTACTGGGACTACAAGCACGCGCCACCACACCCAGCTCCCCTGCCCTTTTTTAAACTGTATTTTATTCTACCTCCGAGCTACACCCCCTGCCCTTTTTTTTTTATTTTGAAACAAGGTCTCGCTAAGTTGCTGAGACTGGCCTTGAACCTGTGATCCTCCTGTTTCTGCCTCCCAAGTACTAGGATTACAGGCATGTGCCACCATGCCCAGTTGTTTGGAATAGTTTTGCCAATTTCAGGTGCACTACTTTAAGAAGAGCACTATCAAATGGGATTACAATCTTGTGCCACCACGCCCGGCCAGCTTATCTTGATTTTTGATAGCCTTAACCAAAGAAATGACAACCTATCAAATTTACCACAATACAAACCCATCACTGGAGTTTCCATGAGAGAATTAAGTTCTGAAGCCTGGGGCATTTATATACATGTATATAATGAAGTAGCTTCTCACCTACATATCTAGAATGGTACTGGTTATATCATCTTTAGGAAACCTGGGAAAATCACCAAATTATTTTCTATGTTCTTTGGTTAAGGTAACCAAGGAGGAAGTCAGGATAGAATGAACAACCTAATCTACTTGGCCATGGAAAAGGGTCTCGAAACTCCATGAGTACAGCCACCTGGTCTACTTGTTCATAGCAAATACTTAAATCATATGTGTGAATAAAAGAAGAGACTACATATAGTCAATTTTTCCTTCTCTCACTTACCCTTTCCTTTCTCCATTCTGTTGCAAAAAATGAGGTCCCTGTCTCTCCTATTGATATCCATCTTCCCGATCCATCTCATCTGCTCTCAATAACCCTGAGACCTAGCCCCATTTACTATCTCACTGATTTTACATCTTCTGGCTCTCCTTTCCCAGGCTCTCCTTTCCCCAGCATCCACAATTGTGTATGGGGGGGGGGCTACTGGGATTAATCCAGGACAGTATACCTCTGAGTTACATCCTAAACCCTCTTTTACCTATTATTCTGAATCAGGGTCTAAGTTACTGAGGGCCTCATTAAACTGCTGAGGCTGTACTAATTTACATTCCCCCAACAGTGTATAGGGTTTCCTTTTCTCCACATCCACACCAATACTTAAAATCATTTTGTAACACTAGGGATTGAAACTGGGGGCACTTTACCACTGAGCTTCATCCTCAGCACTTTTATATTTATATACATATTTTTTTCTTTTTCTTTTTGAGACAGGGACTTGCTAAATTGCCCAGACTTGCCTCAAACTTCTGATCCTCCTGCCTCAACCTCCCAAGTGGCTGAGATTACAGGTGTGTGCCACCAGGCTTGGCATCTTTGTATTTTGAAGTCAAGTAGTGTGATGCTTCCAGCTTCATTCTCTTGGCTCAGGATTGCTTTGGCTAGTTAAGTTTTTTTTCTGGTTCAATACAAATTTTAAGATTGTTTTTCCTATTTCCCTAATGACTATCATTGGTATTTTGATACGGGTTTGAATGAATCTGTAGATTCCTTTTGGTGTGGGTATTTTAACAATATTAATTCTTCCAATCCACCAACATGAGGTATCTTTTTGTGTCTTCTTTCATCACTTCACAATTTTTAGTATGGAGATAGATCTTTGACTTCCTTGGTTAAACTTATTCCTAAATTGTTGCGATTCTCTGCAGCTATTGTAAACGGTATTGTTTTCTTGACTTCTTTTTCGGGTAACAGGCTGTTAGTACATAAACACAATTGATGTTCGTATGTTCCTTTTGTGTTCTGTCACTTATATTTGTTCTAATAGGATTTGGGGCAGGGGAGTACTGGCAATTGAACTCAGGGACATTCTACCTCCAAGCTACACCTCCAGCCTTATTTTCTTATTTTCTATTTTGAAACAGGGTCTCACTAAGTTGTGGAGGGCCTAAGTTGCTTAGACTGGCTGCAAGCCTGCAATCCTCCTGTCTCAGTCTCCCAAGTACTAAGATTACAAGCGTGCACCACCACGCCTGGCTGTAACAGGATTGGGGGGGTTCTAAATATAAGATAATGTAATTTGCAAACAGGGACAATTTACCTTCTTCCTTTCCAATTAGAATGCCCTTTATTTCGCTGGGCATGGTGGTGCACGCTTGTAATCCCAGTACTTGAGAGCTGAGACAGGAGGATTGCAGGTTCACCACCAGCCTCAGCTACTTAGTGAGGCCCTCCACAAAACTTAGGGAGACCCTGTTTCAAAATAAAGAATAAAAAATAGGGCTGGGGGTGTAACTCGGAGGTAGAATGCCCCTGGGTTCAATCCCCAATACTACAAAAAAAAAAAAAAAAGAATACCTTTCATTTCTTTCTTTTGCCTAATTCTGCTGGGTAAAGGTTCCAGTATTATGCTAAACCAAAGTGGTAAAAGTAGGCATCCTTGTCTGGTTCCAGATCTTAGAGAAAAAGCTTTAAACTTTTCCCCACTTAGTATGTTAGCTATGGTTTTGTCATATGTGGCCTTTTTTGTGTTAAGGTTGTATTCCTAATTTGAATTTTTGTCACAAAGGGATATTGAATTTTGTCAAATCTACTTTATCTGCATCTACTGAAATTTTCATATCGCTTTTGTCCTTCATTTGGTTGATGTAATCACCTCTATTATTTGCAGATGTTGAACCATCATTGAATCCCACTTTATCATAGTGAATATATGTGTGGGGAGGGTACTGGGGATTAAACCCAGGGGGCATTCTACCTCTAAGCTACACCCCAGCCCAATTTTTTTTTGCAGTACTGGGGATTGAACCCAGGGGGCATGCTACCTCTGAGCTACACCCCCAAGCCCTATTTTTGATTCTTTATTTTGAAACAGGGTCTCACTAAGTTGCAGAGGGCCTCACTAAGTAGCTGAGGCTGGCCACGAACCTGAGATCCTCCTGTCTCAGCCTCCCAAGTACTGGGATTACAAGCATGCGTCACCACGCCCAGCTTCCAACTTTATTTTTATTTTGAAACAGGGTCTTGCTAGGCTGCTGAGAGTCTCACTACTTGCTGAGGCTGTCCTAGAACCTGCCATCCTTCCATCTCAGCCTCCCAAGTACTGGAATTACAGGCATGCGCCACCATACCCAGCTTGTGAAGAATCTTTTTTAATACATTGTTGAATTTTGGTTTTTTATGGTACTGGGGATAGAACCCAGGGGCGTTACACCTCCGAGCTAAACCCCAGACCTATTTTATTCTTTTATTTTGAAACAGGGTCTCACTAAGTTGCAGAGGCTGGCCTCAAACCTGCAATCCTCGATCCTCGTATCTCAGCCTCCCAAGTACCAGGATTACAAGTGTGCACTATCATGCTGGGCTGCATTGTTGAATTTTGTTTGCTAATATTTTGTTGTGGATTTCTGCATTGATGTTTGTCAGGGATATTGGCCTATGGTATTTTGTTTTCTCTTGTAGCCTTGCATAGTTATGGTATCAAGGTAATGCTGGCATTGTAGAATGAGTCTGAAGGATTCCCTCCTCTTCAATATTTCAAAGAATTCAAGAATTGGTATTAATTCTTCTTTAAATGTTTGGTAGAATTCAGCAGTAAAGTCATCAGATTCTACGTTTTTCTTTTATGGGAGACTTCTTATTACCGTTTAATCCTCTTACTCTTTATTGGACTGTTCAGATTTTCTGTTTCTTCATAATTCCATCTTGGTAGGTTACATGTGTCCAGGAATTTATCCATTTCTTCTCCATCTTAAAAAAAACTACACAACTCACAAGGCTTTATTCAAATGCTACTTTCTCTAATACAAAATGGGATTCAGTGAGGGTGAAGTGGAGGGAAAGCCCTATGTTAACTTTCTGAATGATATGAGATGTCTCTGCTATGTTATCAAAATACTGGGAATGAGCTAAGCACAGTGGTACATAAATGTAATTCCAGCTACTCAGAAGGCTGAGGCAAGAGGACCATAAGTTTGAGGCCAGACTGTGCAATTTAGTGAGACCCTATCTAAAAAAAAAATAAAATAAATAACTATATGCCAAGTGTGGTGGTACACGCCTGTAATCCCAGTCCGTGGGAGGCTGAGACAGGAGCATCACAGATTCAAAGACAGCCTCAGCAACTCAGTGAGACTTTCAGCAACCTAGGGAGACCTTGTTTCTAAACAGAAAATAAAAAGAACTGGGGATGTAGCTCGGAAGTAGAATGCCCCTGGGTTCAATCCCCAGTACCACACACACACACACACACACATATAAAAAGAATGGAAAAGAGGTACCACAAAATTGTAACTGCATGTTTTTGTCTGACTTTCAACAACATCTATCGTTCACATTTATTCTATGACAAGTATTATGCTAAAGATACCACTCTTGGTCAAAGTGCCCTATCCTCATGGTATCTGTATTCATCACTGGACTTTTAAGCCTCATAGGAAAGGAACATTTCATTCTGCTATAATATCTCCAACCAATACCCATCATCAATGGGCACAACAATAAATATCTAAAAAAAATGAAATATTAGCCAGGCATGGTGGTACATGCCTGTAATCCCAGTACTTGGGAGTCTGAGACAGGAGGATTGCATGTTTGAGGCGAGCCCCAGCAACCCAGAGAGTCCCTGTGTCAAAATAAAAAATAAAGGGCTGGGGATGTAGCTCAATGGTAGAGTACCTCTGGATTCAATCCCCAGTACAGCCAAAAAGAAAAACAAAAGCACAGATTATTGAATAAATAGTGTCTGTCCATTTGGGTAAAAAAAATGTTCAATCCCTATGCCACAGCAAAAATTAATTCCAGATGCAGGCAATTTTCTTCAGCAACCTAGAAAGCTGCTTCCAAGGAAGTTTTGCTGCAACAGCCCCTTAATGAACTTTGCCCTTCAGATAGCCACAGCTGAGCCCTCTCCACCCAGGTGTGGATCTAAGTTCTGAAAGCAACCTCTTCCAGATGGGTTTCCTCCAGCTCTACCTCAGCACTGAAGCAGTGGTTGCTCCTGTTATTACTGTACTGTATTCTTTAAGGTTTTCATTTCTCTTCATAGGCAATTCCGTTAATTTTTTTTTTTTTTTGGTACTGGGGATTGAACTCAGGGGCATTCTACCTCTTAGCTACACCCCTATTTTATGTTTTATTTTGAAACAGGGTCTTGCTAAGTTGATGACTGATACCGGCCTCAAATCAATGATTCTTTATAGTAATATTTCCCTGTTTAAATTAAAATAAGCCAGGTATGGTGGCGCACACTTGTAATCCCAGTACTTGGGAGGCTGAGACAGGAGGATTGCAGGTTCGTGGCCAGCCTCAGCTACTTAGTAAGGCCCTCTGCAACTTAGTGAGACCCTGTTTCAAAATAAAGAATAAAAAATAGGGCTGGGGATGTAACTCAGAGGTAGAATGCCCCTGGGTTCAATCCCCAGTTCTGCAGATAAATAAATAAATAAGTAAGTAAGTAAATAAAAATAGGGCTGGGGGGTGTAGCTTAGAGGTAGAATGCCCCTGAGTTCTATCCCCAGTTCTACAAAAAAAAAAATTTTTTTAAATAAATAAATTCCACTGGGCATGGTGGCACACGCTTGTAATCCTAGTACTTGGGAGGCTGAGACAGGAGGATTGCAGGTTCGAGGACAGCCTCAGCAATTTAGTGAGGCTCTCAGCAACCTAGTGAGACCCTGTTTCCAAATAAGAAATGAAATCGGTCTGGGGGTATAGCTCGGAGGTAGAATGCCTCTGGGTTCAATTCTCAGTACCACAAAAAAATAAATAAATAATAAATTCCAGATGGATTAAAGTACTAAACATAAAAGTGTTGAAAATGACATTTTTATTTTATTTTAATCTTTTTTTTGGTACTGAGGATTGAACCCAGAGGTATTCCACCTCCAAGCTATACCCCCAGCCTAATTTTTTATTTCTTATTTGGAAACAGGGTCTCGCTAGGTTGCTGAGAGCCTTGCTAAGTTGTTGAGGCCGGCTTTGAATCTGCGATCCTCCTGTCTCAGCTTCCCAAGTACTGGGATTACAAGAAACCCAGAAACCATAAATGAAGAAAAAAAAAGGTCAGATCTACATTAAAAAAAATTGCTTTCTGCACAATAAAAGAGAAAAATGACAAACTGAGAGACCAAAAATCTCTACTACATACCAAAAGGCTAATTTACAAAGACCTCCCCAATGAGAAAAGGACAACCCAGTAGGAAAAAAATGGATAATAGGTATAAGGAAATAAAGGTGGCAAATAAACAAAAATATGCTATAATTTAAAACAGTATAATCAGCCAGGCAAGGTGGCATATGCCTATAATCCCACACACCTGAGGCAGGAGGACTACAAGTTTGAGACCAACTTGGGCAACTTAGCAAGACACTGTCTCAAAATTTTTAAATTGGGGCAGGGTATGTGTGCTGAAGACAACGATGGAGAATGGCACAAAAACAATCACTAATAATTACGGAAGTGCAAATTTAAAAGCCATCTTGTCATCTACCAGCTTAAAACCTACTTAGAGAAGGGCTTCCCCCACCCACCAGCTCTAAGGATAAAGACTACTCAAGCCAGCCCTTTTCCACTTCACACCCTCTTGGCTCCAGCCTAACTCTTCAGTTCTCTTACTCAACTTGCTTCCTCCAAGAAAAGGACTCCTGGTCATCCATTAGATCTCAGCTCCAGGACCACTTCCTCAGAAACCTTTCCTGACCTCCCCTAAATGGGTCAAATGCCAAATTACAAGCATGATAGCATTATGTACATCTTACAGTTGCTCAGGCTGAAAACCTCTGCCATTTCTTGACTCCTCTCTTTCTCTTCCATCCCATATCCAATACATCAGCAAACCCTATTGGTCATACTTTCAAAATATAACTTCCTCCAACTATACCACTCCTGGGTATCTTTCCAAAGGGACCGAAATCAGAGAATTACGGTAATATATGCATATCCTTGTTCATAGCAGCACAATTCACAATAGCCAAATTATGAAACCAACCTAGGTGCCCATCAACAGATGAATGGATTACAAAGTTATGGGATATACACACAATGGAATTCTACTCAGCAATAAAGAACAAAATTATGTCATTTGCAGGAAAATGGATGGACCTAGAGAACATTACATTAAGTGAGATTAGCCAGTCACAGAAAGTGAAGAGTCATATGTTTTCTCTAATATGCAGAAGCTAGGGAGTAATCGGGATACCAGAGGGTCTTCAGATAATGGAGGAGAAACTTCAGTGGAGCCAGGGAAGTGGTCTAGGGGAGGGGAGGGGGGAGAGGGAGGATCAATGAAGGAATCACTTCCATCAACATTATGTACATATGTGAGAACACCAATGTCAATGGGAAAGAATGGGGAGGGAGCTGGGGGAAAGCCCTCCAAGTGCTATGTGCATGTATGTATCACTATGATTTACATTATGATGAGAGACTATAATGCACCATTTAAAGTATATATAAAACTTCCACTGATGCATCCTTGTACGGGCCCAATCATGTTTTTCCTGGATTCATGCCTCCTTGACTTCCTATTACCATACTGTCAATCCAGTAACCACAGTAAATTTTAATAAATATAAATCAGATCATATCACCCCTCTGCTCAAAACCTTTCAATGGTTCCCCATATTGAAAGCCAATCCTTATAAAACTTCTAGGGCCCTACAAGATCTGCCTCTACTTTAACACCTCTCTGATCTCATACCCTACCAATCTCGTCTCTGCTCCCTTAACATTCCAGCCACACTAACCTCCATGTCACTCCTCAAAAATGCCAAACGTGCTCCTGCAAGGTATTTGCAAAAAATGATCCCCCCATCTGTAACATGCTTCCTCCAGATGTCCACATGGCCTATCTCCTTCAAGTCTTTGAATAAATGTCATCTTCCTAATACTATGATTGCTCTACTTAAAACCAGCCCCACCCCTTCCCTACACCCTGGCTCTACTCTTTTTCTATAGTACTTTTTGCCTAACAATCCATATCATTTGTCTGTTGTTTAGTATCTTTTTCTCCCACACTAGGGCTGGGCTATTTACTATCTGTGTTGCCTACTGATGTATTCCAAATACGTAGTATTGTGCCTGGTTAGTTGTACACACTCATATTAGTTGAATAAATAAATGGTTTTATACCTGTCTGCAGGATCTTCTAATTAATGACTAACAAGGACTGGGTCTGGTTTTGTTCATCCTCATATTTCCTAGAGCCTGAAAGAGGGCTTCACATGGTCTAGGCACCCAAGTATTTGTTAACTGAAGAATACCACTTTTTTAGCTGGGCACAGTAGCACACAGCTGAAATTCTAGTACATGGAGACTGAGACAGGAGGATCAGAGGTTCATGGCCAGCCTTAGAACTTAGCAAGACTGTTTCAAAATACAAAATAAAATAGGGCTGAAGGTATAGCTCTGAGGTAGAACACCCCTGGGTTCAATCCCCAGTACCACACACACACAAAAATACCACTTTTTATTTAATTGACCTGAAGACACAAATTTAAAACAACTGACATCACCCAGAGCTGATAAGACTGTAGAAGAAATCCACCCTCTCATACACTGTTGGGAGATAGGTAAATTGATACCTTTTTTGAGAGTAAGCTAACAATAGCTATTAAAATTTAAATCAGCCGGGCATGGTGGCGCATGCTTGTAATCCCAGTACTTTGGGAGACAGAGACCGGAGGATCTGGGTTCGCGGCCAGCCTCAGCGCTCGCTCGCGCGCTCTCTCTCTCTCTCTCTCTCTCTCCCTGTCTCTCTCTCTCCTTAGTGAGGCCCTCCGCAACTTCGTGAGACCCAGTTTCAAAATAAAGTATAAAAAATAGGGCCGGGGGCGTAGCACAGAGGTAGAACGCCCCTGCGTTCAATCCCCGGTACCGCAAAAAAAAAAAAAATTTAAATCACTCAAAACTCATGCCCTTTAATTTAGCAGTCTTACAGAAGTAAAAGAGTATTTGAAACACACGTACAAAGACATCCATTACATACAGCACTGCTTATAAAATGAAAAAACTGAAAGCAGTTGACTTGTCCATCAATAGAGAACCAGGCAAATAAATCATGCATGGCACAAGTGTATGATAGAGTAGACTTTAATGAGCCAGGCTCAGTGGTGCATGCCTGTAATCCCTGCTACTCCAGAGGCTGAGTCAGGCAGATCACAAATTCCAGGCCAGGATAGACAATTTAGCAAGACCCTGTTTCAAAATAAAAATTAAAATAAAAAGGGCTGGGGATGTAACTCAGTGGTAGAGCACCCCTGAGATCAATCCCCATTACAAAAAAAGAGAAAAAAGTCTTTAACAAGATTTTAACAAGAGGCAAATTTGTAATACTAACATGGAAAGTGGTCCATTTGGTCTAGTAAATAGACCAGAGAGCCCTGTATTTGAATCCTGGCTCCCCTATATCCTGGCTCCAGCTGTATAACTCCAGGCATGCTTGTTTAACTTTTCTGTGGTTTAGTTTCCTCATCAATAAAATAGGAGCAGTAATATCACAACAGAACCCACCTCACTGGTGTGAAGATTTCCTGAGAGTGCCTACAATGCTTACAGAACGTTACATAGCCATATTTAACCATTTACAACTATGTAATCATGAAAGCTAATATTTGTTAAGTGAGATAGGCAAGCAGTAGAACTATATATGTAAAGCATGTTTATTTCAGGGATAAAAGGTGGCATGTCTGTAAAACTATAGAAAAAAGTTAGGGCCGGGTGTGGTGACACACACCTGTAATCCCAGTACTTGGGAGGCTGACAGGAGAATTGTAGGTTCGAGGACAGCCTCAGCAAGTAGTGAGAGTCTCATCAACCTAGCAAGACCCTGTTTCAAATTAAAAATAAAAAAATAAATAGGGCTGGGGGTGTGACTCAGAGGTAGAATACCCCTGGGTTTAACCGCCCCCCAAAAAAAAGAAAAGAAAAGAAAAGAAAAAAGTCAGGCAAGAAAAAAGCAAAACAAAAAACTTAAGAGTGGTTACCTCTGGGCTGGGTGTGGTGGCACACACTTGTAATCCCAGTACTTGGGAGGCGGAGACCAGAGGATCCGGGTTCTCCGCCAGCCTCAGCTACTTAGTGAGGCCCTCTGCAACTTAGTGAGACCCAGTTTCAAAATAAAGTATAAAAAATAGGGCTGGGGGTGTAGCTCAGAGGTAGAACGCCCCTGGGTTCAATCCCTGGTACCGCAAAAAAAAAAAAATTTAAAAAAAATAAATAAAGTATAAAAAATAGGGCTGGGGATATAGCTCAGAAGCAGAACGCCCCTGGGTTCAATCCCAGGTACCTCAAAATAAATAAATAAATAAATAAATAAATAAATAAATAAATAAATAAAAGAGTGGCTACCTCTGGGAGATGGGGGAAGACATACTTCTTTTTAATATACACTTTTTTCTAATACATAAAAGCATAAAAGATGTACATATTAATAGGGTACCATGCGATGTTTTGATACTTGTATGCATTGTGAAATGTTTAAGTCAGATTAAACTATCTTTCACCATCATTTCTTTTTTTTTTTTTTTTTTTTGCGGTACCGGGGATTGAACCCAGAGGCGTTCTACCTCCGAACTACACCCCCGGCCCTATTTTTTATACTTTATTTTGAAACCGGGTCTCACGAAATTGCGGAGGGCCTCACTAAGTAGAGAGAGAGAGAGAGAGAGACAGGGAGAGAGAGCAAGCTGAGGCTGGCCGCGAACCCGGATCCTCCAGTCTCCGCCTCCCAAAGTACTGGGATTACAAGCGTGCACCACCACGCCCGGCACTTTCACCATCATTTCTTTATGACAAAAACATCCAAAATCCTTCCAATACATACTTTTTTATTTTTATTATTTATCTGTATTTATTTATTTATTTATTTTTGGTGCTGGGGATTGAATTTAGGGGTATTCTACCTCCAAGCTATAACCCAGCCCTTTTTTTAATTTTTGAAACAGGGTCTTGCTAACTTGCTGAGACTGGCCTCAAACCTGGGATCCTCCTGTCTCAGCCTCCCAAGTACTGGGAATTAGAAGCATGTGCCACCCCACCTGGCTTCTGATACTTTTTTGTATGTATGTGTGGTACAGGGAATTGAACCAAAGGGTATTCTACCTCTGAGCTACACCCCTAGTCCTATTTTATTTTTACTTTGAACAGGGTCTCACTGAGTTGCAGAGGGCCTCACTAAGTTGCTGAGGCTGGTCTCAATTCTGTGATCCTCCTGCCTCAGCCTCCCAAGTACAGGGATTACAAGCGTGTGCCACCACACCCAGCTCTAATACACATTTTTTTAATGGAAGGATTATACAAAACAGTAAGCTTAAATAGAGAAGCAACGAACTAAAATCAGAGCAATGCTTCTAAGATAGTTTAAGTTAGATTAAAATAAAACATGAAGATTTTTACAGTATCTGAGTACTCAAGTAAAAACAAATTGACTGAAATTTGTTTGGATTATTAAAATTACCATTATTCGCCGGGCGTGGTGGCGCATGCTTGTAATCCCAGTACTTTGGGAGGCGGAGACCGGAGGATCCGGGTTCGCGGCCAGCCTCAGCTCGCTCTCTCTCTCTCTCTCCGTCTCTCTCTCTTTCTACTTAGTGTGGCCCTCCGCAACTTCGTGAGACCCGGTTTCAAAATAAAGTATAAAAAATAGGGCCGGGAGTGTAGCGCGGAGGTAGAACGCCCCTGGGTTCAATCCCCGGTACCGCAAAAAAAAAAAAAAAATTACCATTATTCTAAATGAGTAAATTAAGATGCACCACCCAAAAAGCACAACTTTTTCTGAAATTTACAAAATAAGGAATTAAAGAGCATGGCTTGAAGCTGGGCGTGATGGCACACACTTATAATCCCAGTATTTGGGAAGCTGAGACAGGAGGATCGCAGGTTCGCAGCCAGCCTCAGCACCTTAGTGAGGCCCTCTGCAACTTAGTGAGACCCTGTTTCCAAATAAAAGAATAAAATAAGTTTGGTGGTATAGCTCGGAGGTAGAATGCCCCTGGGTTCCATCCCCAGTACCACCAAAAAAAAAAAAAAAAAAAAAAATAGAGCTTGGCTTGGTGGCACATACCTGTAATCCCAGTACTGAGGAGTCTGAAACAGGAGGATCACAGGTTTGAGACCAGCATCAGCAACTTAGTGAGACTCTCAGCAACCTAGCAAGACCTGTTTCAAAATGAAAAAAATTGTTTTTAAAAAGGGCTGGGGGGGCCGGGCGTGGTGGCACACGTTTGTAATCCCAGTACTTTGGGAGGCAGAGACCGGAGGATCCGGGTTCGCGGCCAGCCTCAGCTCTCTCTCTCTCTCTCCCTGTTTCTCTCTCTCCCTGTCTCTCTCTCTCTACCTACTGAGGCCCTCCGCAACTTCGTGAGACCCGGTTTCAAAATAAAGCATAAAAAATAGGGCCGGGGGTGTAGCGCGGAGGTAGAACGCCCCTGCGTTCAATTCCCGGTACCGCAAAAAAAAAAAAAGGGCTGGGGGGGTAACTTGGAGGCCCCTGGTTTCAATCTCCAGAACCACAATAAACAAATAAATAAGGCTGGGGGTGTAACTTGGAAGTAGAATGTCCCTGGGTTCAATCCCCAGTACCACAAAAAAAAAGAAAGAGAATTTTTAAACATTTCATCCTGTCCTGTCAATTTACACAAATCTACTCTTAATCTACTGTATCCCTGTGAAAAACAATTCACGATGTGTCAAAAAAGAAAAGATAATGTCATAAAAGACAATTGTTTCTGAAATGGGATAAAAGCAAGACAAGGTCAAAGGTTAAGCAGTTCTCTTTTACTGTCAGTTTGATGAAAAAGAATTTTTCAATAGTTTTGTTTTTCAAATCAGTAGATACAGGAAATTCAAGTGTGCTTAAAAATTAAAATGGTGACTATGAGCCAGGCATGGTGGCACATGCCTATAATCCCAGTACTTGGGAGGCTGAAACAGGAGGATCACAGGTTCAAGGACAGCCTCAGCAAGTAGTGGGACTTTCATCAACCTATTGAGACCCTAGTTCAAAATAAAATAAAATAGGGCTGGAGGTGTAGCTCAGAGGTAAAATGCCCCTGGGTTCAACACCCAGTACCACAAAAAAAAAGGTGAATATGAGCTCAACTGAAGAGAAAAATTAAATCCCCAAGATGAACTTCTAAGCAGACACTGACATTAAGCACTCAAACACAGGAAACTCTCTCCTTTTGTTAACAGTAGCTGTGGCTGCCCACTTACTATATTAATTTAAAATAAAAATTACAATCTATACAAACTGAATTTCATCCTATAGTTATACGATTTGAAAAATAGGAAATAAATCTGCACTAAGAATAGCAAGAATACAAGATTTCCCAAAGCTAATGTTTTCCTAGCTTTTTTCAAGTGCTTAGTCACTTCTGCCTATTTACAAGGAAGACCATTCACATCTTGAAAGAGGCAGGGAATTTAGATTGCAGACTGTCATGTCACCTGAGCTACCCTAGACGTTTCCATGCAACTCAAGAGAAGGCAGCAGCCAGGGAGCCATACCCAGAGCAGAACCAGAAGCCGCTGAGCGTTTTCTGTATTCTGCCTCTGCCTGCAGTAACAAAGAAGGTTTGTGAAGTGCAAAGTTTTCTTCCCTGACACCAAATGCAAAAGGTGAGAATTAAAACGTAGCCTGAAAACATCAGTTTCCCCTCTCTGACAGCCCACCAGAAATGCCTCCCCTCTCTTCTACTGGAATAGAAACAGCAAGCTGATTCTTACACAACTCCAGGTGCAGGACATCTTCCCTTAGGCAACTAACAAAACCCAAAATTAGAGGCTAACAGGCTTTGGAGCACACTTCCCAGAAAGCAGCAGAAGTCTTAAAATCTGATAACATTGTTTCCAGTTCCCCAAAGGCAAGAACAAACAGTAAGGTTTTCATGAAAGGCTATTCGAGACTACCCTGGACAAAGGCAAGTTTTAAGTATCTTCTATGCCAAACACCATAGCCCAACATTCTGTTCACGCTTAAAGATACTAAGCACCAAGGGTGATTATAGAATACATCCTCGTGGTGGTGCACAATTGTAATCCCAGTACCTAGGAGGTTGAGACGGAAGATCCAGGTTCCAGGTTCGTGGCCACCCTCAGCTAATTAGTGAGGTCCTCAGCTACTTAGTGAGATCATGTTTCAAAATAAAGAATAAAAAAATAGGGCTGGGGATATAGCTCGGAGGTAGAATGCCCCTTGGTTCAATCCCCAGTACCAGAAAAAAAAAAAAAATAGAATACATCTGAAAGAACTTTCTCAACTAGATACAGTCAGATTTTTACAAAGACTAGGTACATTCTTTCCTAACATAATTCCATGTAGTAAATTCTGGAACAATGTGGTCAATCTCTGAAACAGCTTAGTCCACTTCCCCCAAAAGGTCATGAAGGACTCTGATAACCAACTTGTTTTATTTAGGATGAGACTTTTTTCCCTTCTAAGAATATAAATGCTGCTGCGGGGTGTGGTGGCGTATGTTTGTCATCCCAGTACTTGGGAGGCTGAGACAGGAGGATCACAGGTTCAAAGCCAGCCTCAGCTACTTAGTGAGGCCTCCACAACTTAGTGAGACCCTGTTTCAAAGTAGAAAATAAAAAATAGGGCTGGGGGTGTAGCTTGGAGGTAGAATGTCCCTGGGTTCAATCCTCATACTGCAAAACAAAAAATGAATATAAATGCTGCCTGGCTTGGTGGCCCATGCTTGTAGTCCCAGTACTTGGGAGGCTGCAACAGGAAAAGCACAGGTTCGCGGCCAGCCTCAGCTACTTAATCAGGCCCTGGGCAACTTAGTGAGACCCTGTTTCAAAAATAAAAAATAAAAACTAGGGCTGGGGGTGTAGCTCGGAGGTAGAATGCCCCTGGGTTCAATCACCAGTACCACACCAAAAAAAAAAAAGAATATAAATACTATAGAAGACATAGCTGGAGGAACAACTGTAATCCAGCCACACCTGCGACTGAGACAAGAGAACTGCTTAGAGGCCAGCTTAGGCAACACAGTGAGACCCCCTATCTTTAATCATCATCATAATAATAATAGGAGGATCACAAGTTTGTGGCTAGCTTCAGCAACTTAATGAGGCCCTCTGCAACTTAGTGAGATCCCGTTTCAAAATAAAAAATAAAATAGGGCTGAGGGTGTAGCTCAGAGGTAGAATGCACCTGGGTTCAGTCCCCAGTACCACAAAATAATAATAAAAAGACATTTCCTCGACTTCAGCATTCTCAAAATATCATTCCTATTACTCTTAATACTCTCAGAATAATACTAAACTATCGATTTACATATGTAAGTGTTGCCATCTTTATAGATAAAACAGGCAGCAATTAACCTTCTCTTCTCATGGGCGAGAATACTGAGGCTCTATGAGGCTAATATGCCTAGAGCTTGTTAATGAAGGATCACAGGCCGTAGAACTCACCATTAAGAAACACTGCCACTTAAAGAATGCTACTAGATCCAATTACTGATCTCCACTACTTTTATGGCACAAAACTGGGTGCAAAGAGCGCTAAAGCGTGGACTGGGGAGGTCAGGGCTGGGGTGAGAGGGCACACCAACACCCAATCGAAGATTTTGTTTTGTTTTTTCCTTTAACGCATACAGCACATGTTCCCGATTTCCATCCTCCCCACCGGCAGAACCCACGTGCCGTCCCACCGCTACCCACAGCTGCTTCCTCTCCACGCTCCCCTGCCTCTCGCAGTCCCCGCAGCCTCCCCACGCCCTTCCCTCCGCCCGCGAGCGCGGCCGCCCGCGCCTCCCGCCCCCTCCCCAGCAGCGGCCGCCCCGGCCCCCGCGCCGCCCTCGCGAGCCGCCCGCGCCGGGGCCGCGCTCCCGCCTCCGCCCGGCGGGGTCACCCCCGGGGCCGCGCACGCCCTTCCCGCCCTTCCCGCCGGTGCCCCCGGCCCGGGGCAGGCCGCGCCCGCCGCGCCTGCCATGGTGGGCGCCTCACCGTCAGGCTGGGGAGCCGGGCCCGGCTGCGCCATGGCCAGGGGTCGGCCTCGGGGAGCGGGGATGGGCGGGGAAGCGGCGTCCCGGGTCGCCGCGGACTCAGCTGGCGGAGGAGGCGTCGACCGAGCCGCCGCCGCCCAGGGAGGAACCGCTAAGGCTGGAGCCGCCGGCGCCGCCACAGCCGCGGGCAGAGACGGACCGGAGCGCCGACCTCCGCCTCCTCATCCTGACAGCGGGAAATAAGCAGTGCGCAGGCGCAGGGGGATGGGGCGGCACGTGACGTGGGCCTGAGGGGCGGGGCCTCGCGAGGGTGGGGGGAGCGCCGCGGGAGCGGAGGGAGCTGGGGAGGACCCGGCCGCTCGCGCATCGGAGGGAGGCTGAACGGGAGGAAGGAAAAGAGGGATGACAGCAGGCTAGGCCTGGCCTGCTGGAGGGTGCGTTCCTAGCACAGAAACAAAAACAAAAAATAAAAGAAGAAAAAGAGAGAAAAGAAAAACAGAAAAAAAAAAAAAAAAGGACAGGAGAGGAGATGAACGGTGGCGTGCAAATCAAGTCCCTACCTCCCCAGGCTGTGTGACCTTGAGAGAGTCTTTTAACCTCTTGGAACAGTCACCCGTATAATGGCTAGGAAAAGTTTGAATGATGTGATAAAGTAGAAAGAACTGTTTCCAACAGAACTGCACCTGGGTCCCAGGTCTTCTGATGAGGACGCCTGTGCACTTTCCATTAAGCAAATATGTCAGACTTTTATGTGCCAGCACGGTGACAGCTGATGGGGATACAAAGTGCCTGCACTAACGACAGGAGAGGAGAAATAACGCCGAAAGTACTGCCTTTATACCTGGTCAAGGGAGCCTACCCTAAGCCCCATACTTCAAAGGGTCCTCTCTACCCCAATAACCATCCCTCTTCTGACCACACTCCTACAACCCCCACCCCAGCCCCAGCCCCACCCCCGTGTGAGGCAGCCACAGAGTCTGGTACTTCAGGATCAAGTCCTGGGAATATGAGACTCCAAAATTCCTTCCCCAGATACCTGAAGCTGTGGCCTCTTTCCTGGGTTCAGCCATTCTAGGGCAGAGCCTAGGCATTCCTCAAAGAAGTGCCAAAGGGCACCAGCATTTGGGGGAGGTGGCACAGCACTTGGATATTTGAGCTGCAATGTACACAGATCCCTGGTGGTTCCTGGACGGGGGTTAAAAAAAAAAAGGCAGGTGAGCCCAGGGCAGTGGCACACACCTGTAATCACAGTATTTGAGAGGCTGAGACAGGAGGATCGCAGGTTCAAAGCCAGCCTCAGCAACTTAGTGAAGCCTTCAGCGACTTAGAGAGACCTTGTTTCAAAATAAAAATAAAATAGGGCTAGGGTGTAGCTCAGAGGTAGACTATCCCTGGGTTCAATCCCCCAGTACTGCAAAAAAAAAAAAAAATTCCCCAGTACTGTAAAAAAAAAAAAAAAAAAGAGGCAGGCAAACCTTGGGCCAACAGTCCAGTCTGGGCCTGTGCTCCCCTCACCTCTTCATTCAAGTGCACAAATCCCAGGAGTCCAGGAGTTCTAAATTCAAACCTGCTCTTCAGGATCATTAAAAATGTATATCATCAAAGTAGAAGAATAGATTATGTATACATATATATATATATACACACAGAGAGAAAGGGTGCGTGCATGCGTGTGTGTGTGTGTGTGTGTGTGTGTGTGTGTGTTACTGAGGATTGAACCCAGGGGCATTCTACCTCCGAGCTACACCCCTCAGCCCTATTTTTTATTCTTCATTTTGAAACAGGGTCTCACTAAGTTGCAGAGGGCCTCACTAAGTAGCTGAGGCTGGCCTTGAACCTGCAATCCTCCTGTCTCAGCCTCCCAAGTACTGGGATTACAAGCGTGCGCCACCATGCCTGGCTTGACTTGGGTTTTTTGAGCAGCTAATACCCTCATCTGGCTGGTGAGCAGCCTGCCCCCATGTATGACTTTCCTAGATGAGCAAATCCAAATCTGTGGTTAGCAGGGAGACCTTTGGCCAGGTTAGTGAAGCCCATTAGTAATCCTCTGTCTCCTTGTGATGACTAACAGGAGCTATAAAGATAGCAGATGCTGATGTCCCCTACAGAAGGGACTCCTTTCAGAGAATGAGTGGCACATTTATTGCCATTGATAATGAGGCCTGAAGCCAGGTCCTCAAGATCAAGGTCACTGAGAAATGGTCAGGCATCTGATTTGGATCCCAGAGCTCCCCCTGCCAAGGGCTGAAAAGCAATTTTGAAATCAGATAGGAGAATCAACAGTTATGTACACTTTCATATGTTTAGGTAAACCCTAAGACACAGCACTTCCACTCCTAGCTATATATTCTAGAGAAAACTAGTATGTTCTGAAAGCCTTTATTAAGTTTAAAAGATGTGATTTTTGTGTTCTGAAGGAAATGGAGAAGTAAGACATGAAGCCAGGCGTGGTGGCACACACCTGTACTCCCAGTACCACAAAAAAGAAAACTATTCATAAAAACATATTTCATACTACAATAAATGAATAAGTGACCCAAATATTCATCAGCAATGGAATAGATTGATTTATGTATTTTGGAGGTACTGGGTATTGAACCCAGGGGCATTCTATCTCTAAGCTACATTCCCCAGCTCTTTTGATTTTTTGTTTTGAAACAGGATTTTGCAAGGTTGCTGAGAGTCTCACTACTTGCTCAGGCTGTCCTCAAACCTGGGATCCTCCTTTCTCAGCCCCCCAAGTCCTGGGATTACAGGCATACACCACCACACCCGACTCCCCCGGCCCTATTTTATTTTTTATTTTGAAATGGGGTCTTGCTAAGTTGCTGAAGCTGGCCTCGAACCTGCAACCCTTGTGTCTCAGCCCTGGAAATACTGGGATTACAGGTGTGGGCCACCACGCCTGGCTTACCATGACATTTTATATACGGGACTTAAGCATCCACAACTTTTGGAATGGGGGAGGGAATGGGTTCTGGAATCAATCCCCTTGGATACAGCTATTTGTGTGTGTGTGTGTGTGTGTGTGTGTGTGTGTGTGTGTGTGTAACTGGGGATTGTGCCACCAGGCATGTGCCACCATGCCCGGTTTACTATGACATTTTATTTTATTTATTTATTTTATTTTTTGCGGTACTGGGGATTGAACCCAGGGGTATTCTACCTCCGAAGCTACACCCCTAGCCCTATTTTTTATTCTTTATTTTGAAACAGGGTCTCACTAAGTTGCAAAGGGCCTCACTAAGTAGCTGAGGCTGGCCACGAACCTGGATCCTCAGCCTCCCAAGCACTGGGATTACAAGCAGGTGCCACCATGCCTGGCTATTTACCATGACATTTTATATAAGGGGCTTAAGCATCTACAACTTTTGGAATTGGGGGGGCAGATTCTGGAATCAATCCTCTTGGATACAGAGGGTTGACTGCAAATCCAAGAAACAAAAATTTTGATATAGTTTAAGTGAAAAAAATTTAGGGATGTTTCCCAGTTATTTGCCTAAAATGAGCAAATTCAATGGAACTGCCTGCAGGCAGTTACTTTGTGCTTCATTAATAGAGTCACACAGTGTAGATTATTTATGGGGGTGATGCCTTTCCTGCAGTTTGCGCTGATAGGGTCGCATCAGCACTGTTGGTTGTGTTTGTTCTGGGTACCATTATTACCAAGGTGACGATGATCAGCTGCAGGGAGTGGAGCCCCAGGCAATGAAGAATATAAAAATTACTTTAGTCAGGTGTGGTGGGGCATGCCTATAATTTCAGTATTTGGGAGGCTGAGACAGGAGGAGGAGGATCACAGGTTTGAGGCCAGCCTCAGCAATTATCAAGACCCTGTTTCAAATTAAAAAATAAAACATAGGACCAGGGGTGTAGCTCGGTGGTAGAACACCTCTAGGTTCAATCCCCAGTACCACAAAAAATAAAAATAAAAATTATTTTACACAAAATACATGGAGATATCAAAGAAAGTTCATATGAAGCCAGGTATAGTGGCGCACGCTTGTAATCCCGGTACTTGGGAGGCTGAGACAGGAGGATCACAGGGTCATGGCCAGCCTCAGCAACTTGTGAGGCCCTCAAGCAACTTAGTGAGACCCTGTTTCAAAATAAAGAATAAGAAGCCGGGCGTGGTGGCGCACGCTTGTAATCCCAGTACTTGGGAGGCGGAGACCGGAGGATCCAGGGTTCGTGGCCAGCCTCAGCTACTTAGTGAGGCCCTCTGCAACTTCATGAGACCTGGTTTCAAAATAAAGGATGAAAAATAGGGCTGGGGGTATATCTTGGAGGTAAAACACCCCCGGGTTCAATCCCCGGTACTGCAAAAAAAAAAAGTAAAAAATAAAGAATAAGCTGGGCCGGGCGTGGTGGCGCACACTTGTAATCCCAGTACTTTGGGAGGCAGAGACCGGAGGATCTGGGTTCGCGGCCAGCCTCAGCTCTCTCTCTCTCTCTCTCTCTCTCCCTGTCTCTCTCTCTCTCTCTCTACTTAGTGAGGCCCTCTGCAATTTCATGAGACCCGGTTTCAAAATAAATTATAAAAAATAGGGCCAAGGGTGTAGCATGGAGGTAGAACGCCCCTGGGTTCAATCCCC
>PVJS01013125.1:0-42610 GCA_004027185.1 Glis glis | reverse complement strand
ATATATATATATATATATATATATATATATTTTGTGGTACCAGGGATTGAACCCAGGGGTGTTCTACCTCTGCGCTACACCCCCGGCCCTATTTTTATACTTTATTTTGAAACCGGGTCTCACGAAGTTGCGGAGGGCCTCACTAAGTAGAGAGAGAGAGAGAGAGAGAGAGAGAGAGAGCTGAGCCTGGCCACGAACCCGGATCCTCCGGTCTCCGCCTCCCAAAGTACTGGGATTACAAGCGTGCGCCACCAAACCTGGCTATAATATTTTTTAAATGAAATTAATATATCTGTGGTCAATCGACACTGTGGGTTTGAGAAGAGTTTTGTTAACCCAATTTATAGGATATCAGAGACTTAAGAAATCCACTATTAAAAATATTTTTCTTAAAAATAATATGTAGAGTGGGAATTAGTTGTAAAGAAAAATGGGAAGGTTATTTTATTATCCCACATGAGTTTTCTTCTATAGTAATAAAAATATGAGTTATCTTACAACTAGAGGAGGTATGTGAATATTCACATGTTATAAAGAATAGTAATACCCTATACTGTCAGGTAAGATCATTTTTTAATTAGTTTATTTTTCCAGTTAACTTATTTTAAATACTTGTCATGTTCCAGTTATTGTTTAATTGAGGGTGAAGATTTGAACAAAACATATAGACCTTGCCCTCATGGAGCTTATAATGTAGTTGGATATTTGTTTAAAAATGAAAGTATTTATTTTTGAAATGTAAGATAAAAACATTTACGGTCTTTCACCCCTCATGATAAGTTTCAGGAGGGCAAGGATTTTTGTCTGTTTTTTATTCACTGACTTATGTCAAGTGCCTAGAACCATGCCCAGCACATTAGATTCTCAAAAAATGCCTGTTGAATGATAGATGAATACTGAACACTGCCTTTAGTTAAGTTTCTCTTATATTCTAAACATTTTATGGGACCATGTAGATGTCACTGGGTGGGTATGGAAGGTTGGCACAATTTTGTCACATTAAAAACAGGAGGTCATATTTTCTTGAGTCCTTCCATGACCTGCATAGCCAGACTTTAATTAATGTCCCTCCAAATTTTGCTCATCTTTTTGACATTGCTCAGAGTATGTCCCAACTATGGAAAAGTCTGCCCACTACAGTTACCACACACATCTGACTATGTCTTCCCTTTGTGACCCAGGTCAGCTCATTGACATCTTCTACTCGCGAAGCTGCTGCAGTAGCTCACTATTAACATCATGCCGGGTGATGATTCTCCCCAAGGACAGAGGTGTGGTCCATGTCAGATACCCTGTCTCTGAGTGTTTCTGAGGTGTGTACCCATTTCTTTCACTTCATGTAACATTTCACCCCAGGGACTCCAAAGCCACAGTGCTCATGCTCAGGGACTTTCAAACCCCTTTTCGAGATGAGCATCTGCAGATTCTGCCAGCAGGGCTCTCCATAGAGTTCTAACCTGAGTTGCTGAGTCAGGGTGAAGGCACACATGGGCCTTGCTTCCCTCTCTTTCTTGTGTAGAACAATGCTCTTATATGCTGGATGCAATATGACCTAAGCTTGAGTTTCCAGTAGAGTTAACTTGAAGCAACACCAGACTCAATGAACAAAGAAATTGCCCAATATTTAAAAAATAGAATATTACAAGAGATGCTGCTGTTCCCATCATGGGGACAGCAATTTGTAATCTGAATTCTGTCATAAAAATCTGACCACCTCCTAAAAATATATTTTTTCTAATTTCAAAAAAAACCTGAGCATTCATATCCTTGAGCAAGCAAGGTACCCGATGTAACGGTTTAGATTTATACTGTCCCCCCAGCCCTCACATAAACAAGGTAGCAGTATTGGAAGCAGGGCTTGGTTGTTAGTTAAAGAGGGGTCCCTGGAGTTGGGGCCTTGGGGATTATATATCCTTCCTCCATCTCCTGCTCTCTTTCTCTGTTTCCAGCCTCCATGATGTGAGAGCAGAGCTTTGTGCGTGATCTCTACCCACTTCCCCTTGCCATGCCCCGAGCTCCAGACCCTGGCCTCACATGGACTGAACATGGAATCTCCAAAAAACTGTGAGCAAATAAATCTTCCTTCCTCTAAGTTGTGTGGTCAGTCATTCTGGAGTATAACAGTGAGAATACTGACTGAGACACTAGGCTAGGTAAAGAGAATGCAGACATAGCTTCTGGCTACTACAGTTTATTTGCTAAAAGTCAGATTGAATAAGATTGTTAAGCATATATTAGGTATTTAACGTGCCATGAAAGTAGAAGATAAAGTTATTGTTAACTTGGGAATTATTCTTTTTTTTGGAAGGAGAACTCCAATATTGCAGACAGATATTAGTAAAGTGTTCAGCTATATGTATGGTATGATTTTTGAGTTTTTAAGAAATTCTCTGAACCCTATGATTATTATTTGTCATGTGTGCTTATACCAGAAATTGTACTGGGAAGGATTAATTTCTTTACTTCAGTCAGTTCAATGCATGCTTGTCTCAAAGGAATTAACACATGAAACTTTTCCTTAAAGGAGATTATTATGGTGTTGGGTACAGAGTTTTGGGGTGGTTATCAGCACACTGGTTTTCTTTTTTTTTTGCAGTACTAGGGATTGAACCCAGGGGTATTCTACTTCAGGGCTATACCCCCAGCTCTATTTTTTATTTTTTATTTTGAAACAGGTTCTCATTAAGTTGCAGAGGGCCTCACTAAGCAACTGAGGCTGTCCGCAAACCCGGATCCTCTGGTCTCAGCCTCCCAAATACGGGGATTACTACCATGTGCCACCATGCCTGGCTTAACACACTGGTTTTCTGAAGAGGCGAAAGAGAGGATAAGGGTGGAGTCCAAAGGTGAAGTCAGTAGGTTGAAGGCAACCTGTGGTTAGCATAAAAATTCAATAAAAAAATCATTTTAGTGAAGATCAGATCAAGAAATGGATTATCTCTCTGAACTAGGAATAAAAAAAATCTTAGAATCAAAAGGTATTAGTTCTTTTTGACCTTTATTGGCTGTATGATCTTGGACAAGTCATGAAAACTCATGGGCTTTCTCATTTTGATATGCAAAATAGGAGGCCTTTGGCCCTTTTCAAAATCCCTGTCATTCAAATGGTTGGGGTGTGTGGGCAGACTTGGAGAAAGAAGGCATTGGCTAGAACAGTATATAAGCTTTGTGGGGAGGTAAGTTTAGAGCTGGACTATCAACAAATATAGGAAGGAATTTGGAAAAAGAGAAGGGGAAGAATTTTTAGTATGAAAAGCACAGATATTGGAAGGAAATGCACGTTGTGAGTCTCAGTGAAAGTAGACTGAAGGGCAGAATGGCAGAACCCTGTGCAAGGCTTCTGTATTGGTTGTATCCTGTGCACTGAATTTTCTAGAATAATCTTTGCGATCACATTCACAATTTATCTTCTGCAATTGGGTCATAAAATATTGAGTACCTATCTTCTTTTGTATTACTCCTATGTACTGATTCTTTAAAATGCCCATCCCACTTGCAGATTTGTTCCAATCACAAATATCTTGATGTTCTGGTTTTAGTGACTGAAGTCTTTTCTCCTGCACAAAGTCAAGGACCCTTCATGCTTATCGCATTTTGCAACAGAGAATCTTAACTTGGGCATGAACTTCCAGCTGCATATCAGATTGTATGCATTTTCATTTGCTGTTTATTTTTCTCATTTCTGCTCTCACAATCCTATACATACCTCTGTTTTTCATTGACATTTAAATATCTACATATATGTCTTCTCATCAGCCTCTGCATTTCTCAGAACAGATTTCTTCCTTTCTTTTCTTTCATTCCACAAGTCTAACACAGTGTACAGCATTTGAACAAACCTGAGCACACCTGGTTGAATGGGTATGTTACCTGTTGTTAAGCTGCATGTTTCATATTCTATGATAGGAAATGTGATATGGGTGTTGGGAACTGAGTTATTTTTGAGCCCAAGCATGTTTTAATTCTTGATTTCTACTTTCCCCCTATCCCTTAGACTCTAGCTAGATCTCTCAGTGACAAAAAAAGTGAAGCTCTATTAGTAAAGAGAAAATATCCAGACCTAAAAGACCTCAAATAGAAGATCAATAGGCTGTGAAGGCAATTATCTAATTCATCTGGGTCACCCTCACCTTTATTGCTAGAAGAACTGGCTTTATTTCAATTCAGTCATAAACGTAGTGGGTTATTAGCAAGAAAACAGGCAAGCAGTTCTTCCACTATAGCTACAGTTAAGAACAATTATGGTATTAAGTTCATGGATACTGAAGAGATTAATAGACTTTTCAAGGAGCTTTATGGACGATTATATATGAATGATAACTGCACTCTGTGTTAAGAGAAAACCCATATATCTGCATTTCCTTAAATGTGAACAAATTTTGGAAGGAAAAGAAACCTTCAGTAAAGCTATTATTCCTACTTAAAATTGCCAAAGTCCTAAAAAAGACTAGGTAAGGTCAGTGTGCAGCCAGCTACATTAATGCTCTGCATTAAAGCTTTCATTAATCTTTTATAAATTGTATGATAATAAGACTATTTTATCTAAAATGATCCTGGCCTGGATTTTGCTTGACATGTGTTTTATTAAGTGCTCTTATCTGCCAGTGCTGTTACTTATTAATTTTTTCTAAATCACATTTTACTATGCAGTGCTTGCATTTGAAGAAATTGAAGTGTTTTATGGTTACTTTATCAATATGTGCTTCTTTCTCTGCTGGAGATGTGTAGAAGGTGTTTCTCTTCCTTTTATCTATCATATCTTTCTGTGCATCACCTCTTTTTTTGTTTTTTACTCCCCAAGACAATGTCTAGCGGAAGTAGAATGAAGATTTTTTTTTTTTTCTGCTGGGTACAGGGAGCCTAAGGAAAAAAAAAACCTTTCATAATGAGAAGTGATATTTGAAATGAGTAGCTCTTTGGAAGAATCCATGCAGGGCACTGTTCTGTTGCAGAATACTATAATACACTACAAGTCACCACAACGTGGAGGACAATTAAAAATCCTGTTGACACAGTGCCTTTAAGATTACAAAGTATTTTCATGTATATTGACATTATTCTGTAATAAGAATATTATGTAAATGAACTACTCAATTCTATCTTTTGGACAGTATTATATAAATATTAATAAAATAACTTCTCCCAATTCTCAGCATTACAACATATCAGGGAACATTTCTCCAGTTTTTCTCTTCTTTTTTTTTGTTTCTTTTCTTTGAAATCTTTCTAGGTCTTGGAAATTTTATTCTCATTAGGAAATTATTTCCAATTTCAAGTAATGTGTTGTTTTGGGAACTTTCCCACTGATGGCTAAGAGTATCATTGAGTCATTCATTCTTATCTGCTTCAGTCTTATATAGGAGGAGCCACATAATCGCTGAGCCCCTTTCCCTTCTCCTGGTCTTCTCTTTATATTGGGGATAAAAGTTTGCTCTGGGTTCAGAACTCTTTGAGTGTTCCTCTAGTGAACATTTATCATCACCTATTATTTGTTCCTCCAAACTTAGAAGCATCAAATATGAAACATTTTATGTATGTATATACCACAGTTTTGTAACCCATTCATCTGTTGATGAATACCTAGGCTGGTTCCACAGTTTAGCTATTATGAATTGTGCTGCTATAAAATGAATATGCATGTATCACTCTAATATTATGACTTTAATTCCTTTAGAAAGATTACCTCAAGTGGTATGGCTGAGTCATATGGTGGTTCCATTCTAAATTTTCAAACAGTGAAATTTTACTCAGCCATAAAGAAAAACAAAATTAGGTCATTTTCAGGAAAATGGACAGGACTAGAGAATAATATGTTAAGTGAGATTGGCCACTCTCAGAAAGTCAAGGGTCATATGTTTTCTCTCATATGTGGAAGCTGGAGAGAAATTGGGAAACAAAAGCAATTTCAGATAAATGAGTAGAGAGACCAGTAGAATAGTGGAAGAGGATTTGGGGAGAGAAGTGGGGAGGGGAAAAAGAAGACTTGATAAAAAAGAAACAGTTCAATCTTATGTACATATGTGAAGTTACCAATACCAGCTTCAATGTTATGAACTAGGTGGAGGAGGGAGCAGGGTAAGATCTGGAGGGAAACACACCAGGTGTTGTGTGCATGCAAGTTTTTATCACACTGAACCTCAATATAATTATAATGTACCAATAAAAGTATATTTAAAAATGAAACATTTACTCCTTATAGGCACAGCCATATGCAATCCCGGAGCCAGACAGAAACAGTGCCCGATTGTATGTTAGGAGCTCCACCTTAGCAAAGGGTGTTTTGAAGAAGTCAGTTTTTTCTATGCCACTATTCTTTGATCTCCACTGAACATGGTGGGATCTCCCTATTTAGTCTCTCCATGTGTCAGACCATCTGCTAAGGTTTCGCATTCCATTTGGAACTGAGACCTTATCTTAGCTCTGCCTCTCCCCACCTATTCATTTCCTGCTGTTGAATTTATTTCCATCTCAAGGAAATAGGTCCAGAATCTTGACTCATACCTTGGATACCCACCGGAAGCTGAGAAGTGCTACTTTCCCTCCCCCAATAGCTCTTCTGCAATGCTCTGGCTCACAGCAGATCCATTAGCCAGGGATGCCATCCCACATCAGGCCAAAGTTCTCCAAGCATCCTTTAAACTTATCAGTATGGGCTGCTACTCATTTCTAAAGAGAGTCAATTTGATTTTCCTAAATCATGTCTGCTTGGGCCTGTGGGGAGCTTTCTGGACAAGCTCTGCTGTACATCAAGCAATGCTATCACATCTGTGATGACCTAGAACAACAGTGATCATGTTGTCCAACAGTTTTTACTTTCATTTATGCATTAAACTCTACACCTCACCCTCATGCAGAATCTGTGCTATTGACTAACTGGAATATACTGTCTTTTCTTTCTTCTATTACTTAAAGCTCTGATACTAGCTCTGCTAACTCTAGTGTAGTTTTACTTTAAGAAATGAAGTAGAGGCACTTTCAATCCAAGAGCAGGTCTATTGTTATTTTAAAGGAGACTCTTAGAATTATTTTTTCTTTTTACTACTTCCTCCAAACAGTATGCCAGAAACAGCATCAGACTAAATCATCATTATAAAATTATGTTTTCCTAAAGGTACAAATAAAGCCTTTCCAAATTTCTAGATCCTTTGTAGTCATCTCCACCTGATGAGACTGAATGGTTTAGGGAGACAACTGCACTTATAGCTAAGACTCAGATTTTAAGATGAGATTAATTGCTCATTTAATCTCAAAGCTTCCAAGTAAAATACAGCCCTTGGGTAGAATGAGCTGGCTGTACAACTCTAAAGGATCATAAAATGCGGTATGCACAATAGTTGCTTGGGATGCTTAATTCACGAGTGAAATTCCATGGCCCAGCCTACAGAACCTGAGCCAGCAGCTCCGAGTGGGACCCAGGAGTCTGCTTATTCCATAAGCACCTCTGGAGAGCTGATGCAGAAGGATGGCAGAGGAAGACAGAGCAAGGCGATTTGTGCTTTGGGGCAGGGAGTTTGGAAAGGAGTGGGGTATTCTGAGTGTTTAGTTCTCTGGCTAGCTCCAATATTTCTTTTGGAGTCCTAGAGAAATTGGAAATGGAAGATGAAACAGAAACAGTGGCTTTCACACTCAGTATTTGGACAAAAATTTTCCTGCTGCTTAATGTTTGAGAAAACTGTGACAGGATAAGGACAAAGTTGTGTGAAGGGTGAGGAGGAAGCGACTCTGCCCTATCAGTAGGCTTGCTTCTGTGCCTTGTGGCACACACCGCAGGAGGGACACTGCAAAGTGATCCTGCTGAGGAAGTTCTCTCGTTCTGATGTTTGTTGGGACAATCAGAGCATAAAGAAAATAAAGAGTACAGTGCCAAACTGAGGATGGAAAGTATTTAATGACTTCTAGAGATATCATAAAGAGTTTTTTACAGGGGAGGGAGAAGCATGGTTTGAGGTTCTACAGCTGGATGAGTTAGAGATACAAGAATATAAGGTACTCCTGAGGCTATTGAGAAGTGCATTTCCTAAGACTATACATGTCATTTGCACAAAGGCATGATTTTAAACAAATTCAAAACAGGGCAGTATGTGTTTGAGGATGTGAAAATGTGAGCATTAAAAAAAACATTTGTGTGAACAATTTCTAAATATAAAGTGATTTTCCTACCAACTTCTGAGATTTCTACAGATACGTTATAATAGATTTGATGTGAATGTTAGGAAAATTCAAATCCCTGGACAGTTTTACCTAATTCATTCTGTTTTTATATGATTATAAAATTGAATGAGTCTGAAGCTATGCATATATTCTGGAAAACTTGGTTGGGAGTGTGGTTTTCGACAACTAACTAGCTCAGGTTTATGAGTCGATATGATTTTATTGCTTTTCCTTGTCATGCTGTGGCTCTATGTTTCTTCTGTTAGAATGCAGCGTGGATGCATTTTTAATATGGTCTCATCTGACTTATGCATGCCAAAGTTGAGAACAACAATTTAAAATGAAAATGAGGTAGAAATGAAACAACAATCCATAATGCTTATATGCCATCTTATATTTCCTAAAGCACTTTCACATATATAAATACATTTAATCCTTACAGTATATCAGTGAGGTAGGTAAACCCATCTCGGTTTTACTGATGATGAAATTTATCAATAATTGGTGGGTTGTCTGGCCCAAAGTACTAAGCGAAATCTATGTCCCAAGTTTTCTCTGAATCTTAGGAAAAAACCATTTCTTTCATCATTGCTTTATTACTCATTTTTAAAACTCATCCATCTACCCATCTACCCATCCATCCTTCCATTCGTCCATCCACCTATCCATTCTTTCAATAAATAGTCATGAAAGATGTGCTGTGTACCAGGTAATCTATCATGTGCTACAAACATAAATAAGACTCAACCTCATCTTCAAGGAGTTTATAGTTTAGATAATGGTGAGGTGAAGCAATAAAGGTAGAGTCAAAAGCAAGGACAAAAGTAAAGTCTGTTTTGCTTGTTTTGAGTGTGTTGCTGGGGGGCATTGTACAGTGCAATGGAGTCAGTTTTCATCTCTCACCCTCCCTGCCTCCTCCACCCCAAGTATAAGTGCTTGGGACTTCTGGTACCATGTCACTGTTATCTTTCTAGGTATCTGGAAGGTATCTCCATCACAGAGACCTGAGGAGTGTATTCTGGGAGTTGGTTTGTCAGATGTGGCTAGGTATAGATGAGGCTTACTGTTGGTGGACAATCCTCAGGTAACCTGCTATTAGCTGGCTTTCCTAGAGGACAATGACAGGGGAAGCAACTATTGTTTCTTAGCAAAGGTAACATACAGCAACTGCTTAATTCATGGATGTTCTTCAGGTCCTGAACCAGCTGTTGCACGGCACCCTGTTGCCTGGAGCAGCTAGTGTTCACTAGGCAGAGGATCCGCAGCCTCGGCGCGGGCGTGCCATCTCTTCTGCCTACTGTATATGATTTCTGTTCTCTCCATGCTCTGTGTCTGGTGGAATCTCCATTTACTATAGAGGCAGGGAGTCAAGGTCATCTTCTATTTTTTCTCAGTTTGTCAAACTGTGTCAGGCCATGGTGTCTTGCTGATAATTACAGTCAGCAAGATGACAAGTGCAAGAGTGTTGTCTTGGTGCAACCGGAAGTAGCAAGTACATAGCTGCTTGTAAATTTATAATTCAATATTATTAGTAAAAATTCAGACTGTTTATTTTTAACCCTAAAATATATATGGGAAAAGTTCTTCTAGATTTATTTATTTATTTTTGTCAAGAAAAGATTTATCATTTCTGAGTGTGGCAGAAGTATAGCACCAAAGGGTGATGATGGAAATGATTTCAAAGAAATCAAGATCACAGGTATTTGTACTGCTTTCATGTGGAAGGATGATAATTTAAATTGAGTTTAGTGTGTAACTAAAGTTAGTGGCAAAGTGTTAAATGACTAAGCATTATTTGCAAAATGGTACTGGCTAATGACGAAATGAAACGTCCAGAACTGAAATGGCATTTACATATAAAATATAAATAAATAAGTTAAAATGAGAATTCCTTGAAAGAAAAGGAATTGAATTAAAAGACAACAGAATCAGTTGTTTCATATGTTACAAGTAAACATTAGTGATTTGTGAGTGTATTAGTCAGGTTTTCATCACTATAACACCTAACAAAGGCTACTTATAAAGAAAAAGAGTTTTATTTAGCTCACAGTTTTGGAGGTTCAAAGGTATGATGCTTGCATCAGCTCAGTTCTGGTGAGACCCCATGTAATAAGGCAGATGAAGAATAGCAATGGCCAAGGTGTGTTGGGACAAGTGGTCACATCTTGAGCCAGGAAATAGAGAGATACTAGGATTCCACAGTCCCTTTCAAGGGCATGCCCCAACTGACCCAAGGGCCTCTCATTAGGACCCACCTCTAAAGGTCTCACAGCACTTCCCATAGCACTATCTTGTGGACCAACCTTCAATCATAATGGACCTTTGAGAACACCCAAACCATATCCAAACCATAGCAGTGGGCTTCTTAAGTAGCTTTTTGTGTTTAGCAGACTCAACAACCAAAGGTAGTTTCTGAGACATGAGTTGAGAATGTTTGCTGATAAATCTTAGTGAATCTGCAGTAAAGAAGGAAGATTAAATACTTGATAATCAAGATCTGGCTAATGACATGGAAAGTCAACTCATAGAATAAATAAAGATAACAAAGAGCATTATTGAAACTTGATTCGTATACAGATATATTTCTAACATAGTGATTCTTTTACTATATATGCATGTAAATATTATTGAGATGAAAGAAGAATTTTTTTCTATTTCATTGCTGATAATTAGCTCTGAAATGTATGGGAAATTGGTATATAGTTAAATATATCCCCAAAATTTAATACCTCTAAATCCTAGAAGTCATTATTTTTTTTTTTTTTGCGGTACCGGGGATTGAACGCAGGAGCGTTCTACCTCCGCGCTACGCCCCCGGCCCTATTTTTTTATGCTTTATTTTTGAAACCGGGTCTCACGAAGTTGCGGAGGGCCTCGCTAGGTAGAGAGAGAGAAAGAGAGAGAGAGAGGAGAGAGAGAGATAGATCGATCAATCGATTGTGCGCGCATGCGCGCTGAGGTTGGCCGCGAACCCGGATCCTCCGGTCTCCGCCTCCCAAAGTACTGGGTTTACAAGCGTGCGCCACCACGCCCGGCCATTAGTTTTTAAAATTGATACATACCAATTATATAGAATGGTGGGTTTCATGGTGGCATATTTTCACATATATAGAAACACAATTTGGTCAGTTTCACTCCCCAATACTGTCCCTACCCTCCCTTTCCCTATCCTTCTCTTTACCCTACTTGTCACCCGACTACTTTCATGGTGTCCCTTCTTTTCCCTATTTTTCCCCCTTTGGCTTCCACATTTAAGGGAAAACGCAGTATTTTTCTGAGTTTGACATATTTTGCTCAAAATTATGTGCTCAAGTTCCATCCTTTTTCCTGAAAATGACATAATTTCATTTTTCTTTATGGTAGAGTAAAATTCCATTGTGTACATATGCCGTGTTTTTTGTTATACATTCACCTGTTGACTGACGCCTAGGCTAATTCCATAACTTGGCTATTGCGAATTGTGTTGTGATAAATATGGGTATACATGTGCCTCTAAAGTATGCTGCTTTAATTCTTTTGGGTAAATACCAAGGAGTGATATATCTGGATCATAGAGTAGTTCTATTTTTAGCTTTTTGAGGATACTCCATAGGGTTTTCCATAGTGGTTTTACTAATTTACATTCCTGCCAGCAGTGTATAAGAGTTCTTTGTCCACCCTATCCTCACCAATGCTCATTGTTTTTTGGATTCTTGGTGATTGTCATGTTAACTGGAGTGAGATGGAATCTCAGTATAGTTTTGATTGCATTTCCCTGATGGATAATGATGTTGGTTGTATATAGTTGTTAGCCATTTGCACTTCTTCTTTTGGGAAGTGTCTGCTCAGTTCATTTGCCCATTTATTGATTGGGTTATTTAATTTTTCAACGTTGAGTGTTTTTTTTTGAGTTCTTTATATGTTTTGAATATGAATCCCCTGTCAGAAGAGTAGCTGGCAAAGATTTTCTCCCATCCTATAGTTTTTCTCTTCACTTGTTATTTGTTTCCCTTTGCTGTATAGTAGACACTTTTTAATTTGATGCCCTTCCATTTATTATATTTTTGGTATTATTTCCTGAACTTTAGGAATACTACCAAAAGAAGTTGCCTGTGCCTGTATGTTGGAGTGTTGAACCTACATTTCCTCTAGCAGGTGCAGAGTTTTGGTCTAATTCCTAGGTCTTTGATCCATTGTGAGTTGACTTTTATACAGGGTGAGAGATAGGATTCTAGTTTCAAACCTCTACATACGTATATGCCATTTTCTCAGCACTATCTGTTAAAGAGTCTATCATTTCTCCAATGCATGCTTTTGGAATCTTTGTCAAGAATCAGATGATTGTAGGTGTGTGGATTTGCTTCTTGTATTCTATTCTGTTTCATTAGTCAGCATGTCTGTTTTTGTGCCATTGTCATGCTATTTTTGTTACTATGGCTCTGTAGTATAATTGAAATCAGGTGTTGTTAGAC
Source organism: Glis glis (assembly GCA_004027185.1). NCBI lineage: Eukaryota > Metazoa > Chordata > Mammalia > Rodentia > Gliridae > Glis > Glis glis. Next base: position 30,008 of record PVJS01013125.1, on the reverse strand, counting down.
TTCTAGTATTTCTCTTTCTGTTCAGGATTGCTTTGACTATTCTGGGTCTTTAGTTCTTCCATATGACTTTTATGATTTTTTTTTCTAGTTCTGAGAAGAATATTATTGGTTTTTGGATGGGAATTGAACACTTGTTTTATTTATTTATTTATTTTTAAAATGTGCTTTTACTGGTGCATTATAGTCTCACATCACAATGAACATCAATTTGACAGTAGCATACTGTCACACAGCCCTTGGTGTCCCCCCTGGCTCCCCCCCAGTACAGAGTACTGAGATTGACGTTGGTATATTCTCATATGTACACATGGTCGATGGTAGCAATTCCATTGATGAACTTCATTCTTCCCCTTTCCCTTCCCTTAGATCACTTCCCTGGCTCCACTGAGGCTTCTCCACTATTGTCTGGAGTCCCGTTTGTATCCCCACTACTAGCTTGTTTTCTTTTGAGTAAAAGTTAAAAATGAATATCCTGAATCTTCAGAATTACCTTAAAATATCTTCTTAACATTTTCATCAACATACTTTTATGATACTGGTTTCTCTAAATCACAGAAATAGTTTAGAGAGGCATTTTCTTCTATGATAGCACTGATGATAGTTCAACTTAGATAAACATTCAAGAATCAAGCTCATTTGTCAGATTTGAAACAGTAAAGATTGATATGCAAAGTGTTCATATAAATTGTGCACATAGGCATTTAAAGTGAGGAAACACTATTTCACACATTACTCTTTTCACAGTTAGAACTGTGTGGTGCAACATTTTCTGAGTATAACAGTGGTCCTCTACATTTTTACTTATAGCATTACTTTCAATCAATGTATCAGTTTTCTTTTCCTTATGTTTCTTTCAATTGTGCTTATTGAAATGTAATATATCTGTTGACTTTAATAATGAAAATATATTTGGATTTTTGTGTATCTTTAAATTTTTTCTGATAATTCCTTTACATTATTTTTATAAAATTATCAGTATGTGACTGATCTTGAAAACCATTATTATGCAAAAAATAAAGTGATTCTTGCATATCAGATAGTGTGAAAAGTATAACCTGGACTTCAAAGGAACCAAAGAAAACTACCACAAAAAGTGGAACTGGAGAATATTATGCTGTGTGATCAGTCAGTCACAAAAAGTGAAAGGTCAGATGTTTTCCCTCATATGTGGAAGCTAGGGAGAAGTTGGGACACAGGAGGGACCCCAGACAAAGGAGGAGAAACCTTAGTGGAGTGAAGGAGGGGACCTAACTGAGGGAGGTAGGGGGGGAGGAAAACTTGAAGAGGGAAACACTTCAATGGACATGATGTACATACACAAATTTATCACTGCCAATCACAGTGTCATGCACAGGAAGGTAGAGAGGGAGAGGGAGTGGGGTGGGAACTGGTAGAAGGTTCAATGAGTATTGTGTGCATATATGCCTCTATCGTCCTGATGGTGTATGATTACAATGCACCAATAAAAAATAAAAAGAAAAGAAAAATGGACAATGGTTACAAACTGGTAATTTATAGAAGAAACCAAAATTCTAATGCACATATGAAGAGATACTTCAACTCATTAATAATCAAAGATGTGCAAATTAAAATAATATTGGAATATTTATATGTATTATGGAGGCATAAGTAACAAAGCTGCATTGTATCAATTGTTGGGAAGAATATGAGGATACAGGAATCTTTATATATCTATTCTAGAAAGCAACTTGGCACCATTGGGAAAATATAGTCTTTGCATACTCATTGAACCAGCAATTCTCTTCCTGGGTAAGAATCCCAAAGAAAATGCCATGTTGATTCAAAAGGAGATATATCAGCAACCTCCTATGTTTTGTCTCATATCTTCTTGTCCTCAACACGTTCAGGGGCCCTGATCACTGTCCTGCCTGACAGCCACTCACCCTCCTACTTTATGTAGGATTTGTAGCCATGACTGCAGTAAATGATTCTGCAGACCTACTCAGTTCAGCCATCAGAGGTCACCAGGATTTCTGAGTTTCCCACTACAGTAGGGCTCAGAGGGAGATCCCTTCTGATTAACTGATTGAATGGATTGGTAGCCTTTTTCGTCCATCATCCATTCTTTCTCCTTTCCATGTGTTTAACTTTTTCCATGTGTTTAATGTGCATTTGTAGTTTGTGTTTATGTCCCTCCTTAAAGCATATTGTTTTGTATACCTTTAACTACCAAATTACTAATCCACTCTCTCAAGGCACTATCCTGAGTCTCAGGAATCTTCTCAGGCTGTAATGGACATCCTGATTTTTCATTCTTGGACAAAGTATCTTCTCTATTTAGCTTCCAAAATTGTTCTCCAATTTCTGGTCTTAATTAAGCAATCTAACTCTTGATACTGTAATTCCTGGCTTTCTTTCCCTAATTAGTTAACATCTGTATATCTTATCCTCTTCTTTGATGCTTATAACAACTTCTAAAATTAAGTTTTGATTCTGATAAAGCATCTTTGCTACATCTAATATATATATTAATTGGCAATTCACCTCATGGCAAAATAGTAGCATAGCTATTAATACACATGTCACTGGAGAGAGGACTGTTATTGCATTCTACTCTCAGTATAAATGTGGGAGGTACGTGGAGCAACAATGTGACTACAAAAGCAAAACTTGGCCTTTCTAGTCCTTCTAATGCTTCTGTGAGGATTCAGTATCTTCTTAGTCATTCAACTGTTCTCATGAATTCATTTTTTTTCTATGCTATTCAATCTCTGGTCTTTTCATTTTTCGCTGATATTTTCTCTTTTGTGACTCAGAACACACAAAAGAGGATTAGTAGCATTTTAAAGTCCTTCTCTACCCTAAGATTCTATGAATCTGTGATTGCTATGGATCAGTGAATAATCATTGGAATAACGTTGGGTTACAAGAAAAACAACTCAGGGTAACAACAAATAAAGGAAGGTCTTTCATGGTGCAATGACTCTTTTCCAAGTCACCAGAGACTAAATCAGTTTTGGGAAAAAGGCAAAGAGAGAAAAGTCAAGAGCATTTTATTGTTCAGTTTTCAAAAAAAAATGTTCAAATGTTCAGCTCCCCCCCCATGTTTACTTGACAAATTTTTTACAGGAACATACGTCTGGCAAATTATCAAATGCTTTGATTTCTCCTTTTCTATGGCTTTTTCTTTTTCTTTCTTTGTTTCAGTGTGGATTTTTTTCAAGTGAATATGTAAAATTGGGCTGCCTGTTTATTTGGATAGGCCTTATATTTACTAAAAATGACCCCAATCCTTTGTGCTAGTATCCTCCATCATGGAAAAACACTTGCACTCAGATTAAGTAATATTTATTGGGTGATATACTCTTAAAAATGGAAGCAAATGATTTCTTAACATACCTTGTTTCTCTGGTACTTTAATCTTCTTTAAAAAAATAAGTATCTTTTCTGTAAATGGACTCTAGTAATACACCATGTGAAGAAACAGGGCATAACCTAGTGATGGAAGGTCTGTTCTCATTCCAGTCTATTGGGAAATACCCTCTGACCTGTCTCTCTTCTCTGTAAAACTGAGACTAATCTAAAGATAAATTGTCCAGCGCTACTGTGAAGCAGAAGCAAAGATAAAGTTAATGGGAATGTGATTCGATTTATAAAAATCTGATTTACACACAACTTTTCAGTAGCACATTTATAACATCAAATAAGGAACATCTGTACCAAAGGAAACAACACATTTCTTGAGCTTTCATTATGAAAAGAAATCAAATTGTGAAAGGAGACAAGATATATAGGCAATTACTCAACATCAACATGGCTGACATATTCAACTATAGCTGGCTTGAAAAAATAATTAAATTCCTTGAACCATAAGCTTAAGCTTGTTCTCTCTTTTTATCTCATGACTGACTGGGGGAAATAGACTGGCGATTGGTCTACTGGGAAGTAAGACTGGCTTTTGTTGTGAGAAACGTCATGCCTTTTAGAAGAACTATGATGGGGAGTGTTATACTTGACCATTTGATGATAGCCTCTCAGCGGAAACATTTACTCTCCACAAAGCAGCCTTGAACTCTCATGATTTCCAGCTTCCTGCCAGTTACAGGCGACCATGTGAACCATGTGACTTTCCAGCCAAGAAGTTGGGATGGAAGTGAATTCTGAGCCAAGGTATTTATGGACAGGTGTACATTCTCTACTCCTTTTCTCTGCCGTGGTAGTCACCAAGGTGGAAACTTCACTTCCCAGGATCCCTGAAGGAGTCTATGGAGCAGAAGCCTTCTCTCGCCTATAAATGAATGCAGAGTAAACGTTTTTTGTATTAAGTCACTTCAGTCTGCGTATTTGTTACTCAAGCATGAACCAGTGTATATTGATTAATATAGCTTCACAAATGTTGCTAATTCAATCTTCATACTATTATGTGGACCTGTTATCATTTTTCAAGTCATTTTTATTTACTTCTGTCTTTTTAAAATTTTTTTTGTATGTGGTACTGGAGATTGTACCCAGGGACCTTCTACCTCTGAGCTAGATCCCCAGCCCTATTTTATTTTGAAACAGGGTCTCACTAAGTTGCTGAGGTTGGCTTTGAACCTGAAATCTTCCTGCCTTCCAAATACTATTGCCTCCAGGGTGCACCACTGTGCCTGACTTTACTTTTTAATAATCGAAATATATTAGGGATGTAAAGAGAATAGAACACAAATCATAGTTCTTAACTTTTCATTGAACTTTTATCTTAAAGTTTTTGGTTTTGTTCCAGAAATTGCTTAATAGGATCATGTTGAATACCACTAGAAAAAAAATGTAACAGCTTCTGCCAATGTACTATTTTTACCAGTAATTTCCTCAGTTGAGTATCTTATTACTTTAGATACAAACATCTTTTAATCAAATCAATCTGTAAGCTTCAGGGTTGATATTAAATTTATGAAAGATATACACAAAAATTTTTCAAAGACCTGATAGTTTACAAACAGACATTAAGTTGTTAACTTTAAGCTAAGTGAGAAAATCTATTGACATGCTAAATTTATATTTTAAATATTCTAGTAAACATGGTTCAGGTGTAAATTTTTATTCTGATCATGAACAGAGTCTAGAATTTAGGAAGTTATTTTCAATACAGAATTCAGAATACAATGCAAAACGTTGATACAGTAATTTCAAATATAAATGCAATGTACATGCATTTGCTAATATTAGGCTGCAAATTGTGCATTTAATACATCAATTAACAAGTAGTTATTAAAATACTCAAGAGTATTACTGTTTGAATTCATCATCATGAAATCATTAGCAAGGCTTTCTGTCCAATGATTCTTTTATTTCCACAGCAGCCCTATGAAGTATTTACTATCATTATCCTAAGTTCAGATGAAGAATTTGAAGCAGTGGAAGGTAGTTCAGTCGTCTGAGGCTATGTGGCTAGGAAGTGATGTAGTCAGGCTCCAAACCCAGGATACCCAGTTCCAGAGTCCTCCCTCTTAATCTCTGCTGCTTAATAAATCTATTACTACTTGTCAGTAGTGTCTTAAGCATGTCATGGATAATATTTCAATTATATCAATGTACTTATGAGGTATATTTTAATATTCTAATTTTTACAAGTGAAAAGACTGAAGAAATGTTGAGTAACTGGACCTACATCAGATAGCAAACATGTGTGGTACTGAGAATGGACTCCAAACGGTGCTCAATGAGAAATCACCTTGATTTTTATATGATGATACATGATAAAATGCAAAGTCCTGCGCAAATGATACATGTGGCAATGCCTTACTGGTCCTCTAAGATGCCAAAATGTGATTGATCCCTATTCAGTCTTTCAATAAGGTTGTCAGATTTGAGAAAAACAAGCAAACAGAACTCCCATTTAATTTGAATTAAAAAATGCTTTTTTAAACTATGTCTCCTGTAGTATTCAAACATATTAAAATTATTCATTGCTTCTCTGAATCCCTGTATCTTGTTGGACAAACATATTTTCTGGAAGTTTCTTCACTTATACTTTTAATTCAAGAGTATTCACCACATTCAGGGCATGATTCCCCTTTGCTGTGTCTTTGAAGTAAAGGTAGCATAAAAATCTATAATCCATTATTGCTATTTATTTACCTAGAAGCAGTAGTGAAGACAGGATGAAACAGTTTCAATTCTTCTTGGAGTAGGTGAGATACATAAACATGGACAATCATACAAATGATTGTCTGCATCACTCTAGTGACAATTTATCAACTCCTCTTCCTTCTGCTTAGAAAATATAAGCATGTATTCTCAAGAGCAAAAGTCCACATAGATATTAGCATTTCACACACATGAGCTTGAAAGATAATATAAACCTCCTTGAAGTCAGACACATATAGCAATCGATATTGTTGGATTAGGCTTTTGATAATCTGAGTGTTGTTTGGTAAGCATTACTCAGAATCTGGCTTATAAATCAGATTCTGAGAACACCTCTTAGTTTGAATATAAATTTACTGTGTAAATCTTAACAGTCACTGTTGTGTGTTCATTCTTTCTTCCCTAACAGATCACACGTAATTTGAATATGAAAACACTTTGGAAGTTTGATTAAAAATGGTAAATTATCATTGTTCTGGCATTTTCTTCATTAAATAACCTGTCTCTTCTCTATTTATGATTCCTTCCTTTCTTGGATTGGGGGCTGTGGGGAGCATTAATTGCTGTGCCACAAGCAACAAAAGGCCAAGACGCCTGTTAAAGGAACCCTAAATAATATTGGAAACTTGCTGTTGTTTTGACAAAAGGTTTCCAAGGTTTTCTGCACCCTTATCTGTTAAGTATTAAAATCAGCTGACTGACCCTGAGACAAGAGTGATTCATTTCCAGGTTCCTTTGTTCTGGCTCATCTTCTCTTCCAAAGTTCCTTGTTAATGTGTGAAAATAAATTTGTCAAGGTTTTCATCTTCAGTGGAATGTGATAAACTCACTAGTTGTACCTACATGAAATGTGTAAAAAGGAATATATTGTACTGTGTAGATGTGAATTTCATAATAATAAAAGTATACAAAGATAAGAGAAACAATAATTTTTCATTGCAGAACTAAGAACAGGAAGAAGTAAAGTCTTCTTTAATCCCAGTGAGTCACACCTTGCTCCTTCCATCGCGCTGGCAGCATTGAAGAAGTCTTGAGGGTAGGAAGGGCTGACAGAAGAGCTACTGCTTATCTAAACAGTATCAGCTATTCATAACTTTTAAATCTGGTGGTCATCTTCCCTGTCCTTTTCTCCTTGATGAACTGCAAAATGGACAGACCTCAAATTGGAACCAAGGAAAGTTGTTGCCTAAGGGAAAAAACATCTGAAAACAGTCCTTTTTAAATGTGCAAAATAAAATATATCTGATTAAATATATTTTATTTAATTTAAATACTGCAACATTATATTTTATCTGATATATATATATATATATATATATATATATATATATTTCCTTATAGCAATGACTGAGTGTTGACAAAGAGTTTAATGTTGCTCTCTGGCTTGCTTACTTGAAGAGACAGGCCCCAGAACAGTGTTTCTTTTTCTCTACAAACAGGCAGAGAGGTACAATGTTTAGTCATCTTCAGTAGGAGAGGGTGTCTATATTCTTCTCTTCACTAGTTCTAGTATTATTCTTGAAGGAGGTTAAATTGTATGGCTATAGGTTGATATCAATATTGTTATCATCTATATCTAGATTTTGCCGTACTCAGTGTAGGTTTATGTAAATCATTTAAGCTCTGAAAGCATTATTGATATTAAGAAATGAACATAATAAATCATCTTTCTTATTACTAAGTCAAACCCCTTTTCTACTTGTGTGACCCAGTTAGTAGGCTTCGTAGCACTCCAGAGAATGACAGAATTCAGAAAATTCAATTCCAGATGCATAGACTCAGAGTAATCTTTTCAAGTCAGAGTACATTGGTACCTGGGGAAACATCACATGAAATCATGTGCACTGGATAGCTTTTATGGAGCTCATTATCAAATGGGAACATTAGGCAGGAATCTGGCAGAGAAAATGTAATCAGGATTTATAATTAAGTGAGAGCAGAATTTATAAACTTGATTATAATTGTAGGGTTTCTAGGCCCTTTTCCAAATATCAACCACATGCACTGCAAATATAAAACAAGAACTTGTACACTAAGAATTCTTTATTATGGTTTCTGTATCAGCTATGGAACCTTTGACAGGTTTAATCTCAAATTGAAAAAATTGCAGTACTTCTGAAGAAAGTTTGGTTAGAGTACATTTCCGGTAGATCCAGTCTAGCAGTATTTAAAATAATTGACACAACTCAAAATAACTTCTAAAGCTAAATACACAGCTCTCTTCCAGACTATTAGAACTGCCATCTTTAGATGAATGAATCTTTGAAAGATAGTCCCAGAGCAAAAGTTTTCATATTATATAGGCACTTCTTATCCTGGTAGTTCTCTCTCCCTTTTTCATTAGTTTTATTGCTAATTTTCCTAGAGTTTAGAAACAACAATCTAGTTTTCTGGATCTAGCAGCCAGGTGGCTGTAGGCATAGTGGCTCCTGAGATGAACAGCTAAATATAGCAGTCACTGGCTGTGCTAGCATCAGGAGCCTGGAATTTGGGTGACTCATTGCTCAGTGATAACATACCATGTATATCATCTTGCCAATAAGATGAAAGGAGAGTATTATATATAATGGTTCAGAATTGGATTTTATACCTGGACTGACCTGGATGTAAAACCTGGCTATGTTTCTCACTAGCTGTGAGAGCATGAGTATTACTAAACCCAAGACCCAATTTCCTCATATATAGAATGGCACTAATAAGACCAAAATGTTATTTTATTTATATAGTTTAAATTAATATGTAACACACATAATCCTGCTATATAGTGGACACCCAAATAATGGTTCCTATGTTTGTTTTTATTATTTCACTGAAATGTTCTTAGGTGAGATTTTAGACATCCATATATGCATGTATTTTTTAAGATGTTATTATACTTCTTTTCAGGCAATGTATAGCATGTATGTGTACCTGCTTGTTAAGATATACAAATAGAGACCAGACCAGTGTTTAACAATGAGGGTAGACAAATAAATTCAGACATTACCTATGGTCCAATTTTTAGGTTAAAAATAGGAAATACTTTTAAAACTTGAGATCCCTGATTTTGACTATAAATAAAATCAAAGTTGTTGTTCACCTCAAAGTACTCTGGCTTCAAGGGCCTTGCGATCTGTTCAGTGAGGCAGAAGACACAGACTCATGAAACATTAAAGCAGACAGGAAAGGACAGTGTGTTGCTGATGGCCGGAGGAGTGACCTGGGATGAGAGAGCTGCAGGGTCAAAGGCAGAGGAACCTGGGTTAGCAGAACCTGGGCCCTCAGCAACAGCTGTGAAGAGCCTTCCTGGAGTTTAGATCTCCATAAGAAATGTGAATAAGCAAGTGAGAGATACCCTGGAGCTCTCACGGAGCCCTTGACCACGACAGTGAACAAGTTAGGACATTCATTGTAGAAACCAGTAATGCAACTGATCATGAAACCTAAATAAACCTAATGGGAAATTAACCAAAAATATATCAGCACCCCCTTCCAAAAATGAATGTGTGTTTGTGTATTTTATAAGATTCTTTTAGGACTATCTTAGCAATCTGTTACTAAAATAGAATAATTTTTGAAAGAGAGTTCTGGCTGCTCCTACTCTAGCTGGCAGGGCATAAATAATAGGAATCTTTGTGCAGGGATACAAGAGCTGTGATCCCAGCCAGGAGGATGCTGGCACGGATAGTGATGATGCAGGTTTTGCTGTCCATCACACTTTAATGATAGGATGCTTTTGACCAGCAGAGAAAATTTCATGATGTGTTAATTTTTTGCTTGATTTTGTTTGGTTTAGTGTTGCATTATATAAAGCACATTGTTGTATTTGTTGTTCTCCCTTTCTATACTTCTAGGGTTTGAATGATCTATTATAATGTTCATACATTTGTGGAATATACATATTCATAACAATTTACTGGATGCACGATTGTGAGGATGGCAGGAGTGATAAAGCACAGCTTTATCTGGGGCTTTGCTTGGTCAGTGTTGGAGCCTGTGAGGACTCTCTCCTGAGTCCTTCCTGGCAAAGTCTGTGTCATATTCAGTGTCATATTTCAGCATCTGACACAGGGCTTGACACCTGGCAAGTGGTCAATAACACAGTGGTAATGGTGAAAATATCTTTAATAAGGTAAGCCACCAGTAATGAAATATAGATAGACCGACAGACAGACAAGGGGGGGTTTATTAGAGTAATTGGCTCATGTGCTCATGAAGGCTGAGAAGTCCCCATGATAAGCCAGCTGTAAGCTGGAGACCCAGGGATGTCAGTAGCCTGGTGAAGTCTAAGTCCAGTGGCCTCAAAACCAGGGACATTGGTGCTATAACTCTTAGTCTGAGGCAGAAAGCCTGAGAAACTAGGGACTGCTGATGAAATTTGAGATCCAAAACCAGAAAACATGGAGTTCTGTTGTCCAAGGACAGGAGAAGAAGGATGTCCTGGCTCTAGGAGAAAGAGAGCAAATTTGCCTTTCCACCACCTTTTTGCTCCATCTGCAGTGCCAGCTGGTTGAATGGCACTTGTCTGTACTGAGGGTGGATGTCCCCCACTCCATCTACCTACCCACATTGGTTAATCTCCTCTGGAAACACCCTCACAGACACATCCAGAAATAATGTGTTACCAGCTCTCTAGGTATCCTTTAATTCAGTCAAATTGAACCTGAAATGAAGCATCACACCATCCAAACTAAGGTATGCACCACTATCATATCATTTTGTTTAAATTCTCTCCATAATGTGTAGCACTTTCTGATATTTCTTATTATTTACACATGCATTTGTTTATTTTTTATCACCTCCACTAGTATGTCCTCCCTTAGTATCCCTGAGACATTTGTTTTAGGTTGCCCTTTTGGTATGTTCAAGTCTGCTCTCTAAAATGGCACAGCATTTACATATAGTCTATTAACATCCTCCTGTATACTTTGAATCATCTCTAGATTACATATAATACATTACACAATGTATGTGATATGTACGTAGTTGTTATACTGTATTATTAAGGGAATGGTGATAAGAAAAACCCACACATGTTCAATACAGACATTTTTTTCCTGAATATTTTCTATCCACAATTGGTTGAATCTGTGAGTGCAGAACCCATATATATATATATATGTAAGGCCAGCTGTAACTTCTTGAGAGCATAGACCTTATCTGCACACCATAGCACCCAGAGGTATAGCACATTTCATAGAGTTGGCCTTTGGCCCTTGGATATTAAATGTTCATAGAATGAAGGCATGTTTATAAAATGCAAGACATTTTTAATGCATCATTTGTAGCTATTAATTGGCTCCAACTCTTTTTTTTTTTTTGCTGTACCGGGGATTGAACGCAGGGGTGTTCTACCTCCGCGCTATGCCCCCGGCCCTGTTTTTTATACTTTATTTTTGAAACTGGGTCTCATGAAGTTGCGGAGGGCCTCACTAAGGAGAGAGAGAGAGACAGACAGAGAGACAGAGAGACAGGGAGAGAGAGAGACAGGGAGAGAGAGCGCTGAGGCTGGCCGTGAACCCGGATCCTCCGGTCTCCGCCTCCCAAAGTACTGGGATTACAAGCATGCGCCACCACGCCCGGCTGGCTCCAACTCTTTAAACCATGGACCTGAGTTTATAAAGGAATATATGGAGTTGGGAACTTCTTACAGGAGCTAATCATTCTTACGAGAAACACAATAGCCCTGAAATTAATAGATAGTTTGCCTTATGCTGGTTTGAAAGGCCAAATATAATTCTCACTGGATCAAATCATAATTCTTGGCATCTGGAGTGTAATAATGATACCTGAATTGATCTTCACTAACTATTATGCACCGATATAGTATTTCAGAGAAGCTAGGCTGATAAACATTCTGATTCAAAATCCTCTTTGTCTACCTCCCCAGGAATATGAAAAAAAAAAACCAACAATCAAACAAGAAAAATAGCAAATGAATATAAACTTCATTACCAAGCTACTGAAGTTGGAGAGTCCATGGTCACAGTTTTCTAGCTTCAAGTGTGGTTTAATCAGCATTGTTATCTAAAACACAGCCTCCATAGAGTGGATTAAAACCAAGCCCTGTGGTAGGTGGAATCAGAGGTGGACTTTTCCTCCTGCTATTAATCTGATGATTATGTTATCTTACGTGGCAGAAGAAATTTTGCAGATGTAGAATCAGTGAAGCTTAAAATAGAAGGATTATCTGAGTGTGCTTAATCTGACCACAGGAGCTCTCTAATAACAGACTGGTGATGGCAGAAGGGGAATCAGAGACTCAAAGTGTCAGTAGGACTGCATGCCCCATTGCTGGCTTTGAACATGAAGGGAAGGCACATGAGAGGGAGTGTAGATGGCCTCTATAAAGCGAGAGTAGACCTCAGTTTACAGCCAGCAAGGAAATCAGGACCTAAGTCCAACAGGTGTATGACACTGGTTGTCAATCTGTATTCTCGACATGTATACTCCACATGTACACTCCAGGGAGTGTCCTGCTCTTTACCAACAGCTGCAGACAAGCCCTGGTCTGGCCAAATAAGAGAACCTCTGTTATCTTGTGGGCTGAACCTTACCTTCTCCAATAAAGTCTGAAACCCTTCCAAGTTCATCCTTCCCTAGGTACCCTCAGCCCTAGTATAGAGCTTGCTAGCTAGAGTTTCTTTATATCTTATAATTAATTTTTAAAATTATATTTATTCTTGATATCAGACCTCCACTATTTACCCTATTGTGTGATTCCTAGCTCCTGACTGGACCTACACTACTATAATTGACCACAATAGCCAAGTTCTGGAAGCAACAACCTAGGTTGAATGATGAAATTTCTCCTTTTTAATAAAATTACAGTAGGCCATATAACTCGTGCTCTTTGAATACATGATTTAATAAAATATTTAAATAAAATATACAAAATTTATAAAATTAAATAAAATATACATTTAATAAAATAAGCAAAGTTTTTCTAGGTGGCTGTCCACTTCCCTATTTTAGGAGTAAGGATTCAAGTTATATGGATTTAACACAGCAAAAGATATGCTTTTGATCTTAGATTCTTTTCAGAAGATATTCTATATCATTTAATAAAGAATCACATTGACTTTATCAACTATGTAGTAAATATTGCATGCCTATCTCTGAAATGTAAGGCATATTTTCAGAGCTAATACATAAATATTTGCTGATGTTCAAAAAGCAACTTATCTTTACTTGGTAGGCATAACTTACAGGTTCTCTATTTCATACAAAAAGCAATCTTTAAAACACCAAGCAATGACTGGTATTGTTGAAATGACCATTATTGCTATTTTGATGCTTTATTTAAAGAAATTTATTTACTCTGATTTTTAATTTAAACTTTTGGTTGGTGACCTGTTTTCAATATATAGAATAAGAATGCTTAAGTCCTTCTCATGCCATTTTTTGCTCAGCTCAATATTGATAATTCTTATGTCCACCCAAATGTGCATATCTGTTACTTGGAGCTGCAGGTATCTTTCCAGACAGGAGCTTTCTGGATGTAGTGGGGAAGGTGAGTTAAAGTTTATTCCATCTTCAAAGAGATGTGCAATGTTCTTAAGGCACGACCTACAGGTGCATCCCAACAGATGCTCTGTGCAAAGAGCTTCTACAAACAAATTCAATTTGAAAATATCTCAAATCCCCTTGTGTACTTCTAGGTCACCACTAAGAGGACACCCAGGAGCTAGCATTAATTCTTTTAAAATTTATTTTATTTTTAATTGGCAAAGACAAATTATACAGATTTATCATGTATAACATATGGAATATATATACATTGTGGAATTGCTCAATCAGACTAATTAACATATTTATCACCTCATGTACTTATATTGTTTTGTGGTGGCAACACTTAAAAGCTACTCAGTGATTTTTAAAATACAACGCATCATTATTAACTCTAGTCACTAAGTCATACAATAGATCTCTTAGTCCTATTCTCCTGTTTAAATGAAGTTTTGTATCTTTTGATGAAACTTCCTTCTTCTCCCCTACCAGCTCCTAACAAACACCATTCAATTCTCTACTTCCATGAATAACACTTTTCTAGATTCTATGTATAAGTGAGATCATGTGACATTTGCCTTTCTGTGCCTGGATTTTTCGCTTACCATTATGTCCTCCACTTTCATCCAGGTTGTTGCAAATGACAGGGTTTCCTTCTTTTTTTCTTGAGACTTGAATAGTATTCCATTGTATACATATGCAACATCTTCTTTATCCATTAACAGGTATTTGGATCAATGCCCTATCTTGGCCCTTCTGACTAGTGCTGCAATGAACATGAGGGTACAGATGTTTCTTCAACATGCTGATAGTTTCATTTGCATGTATACCCATTAGTGGTACTGCTGGATAATTTAGTAGTTCCAGTTTTAATTTTATTTTTGTGGTACCGGGGATTGAACCCAGGGGCATTCTACCTCCGAGCTACACCCCTGGCCCTATTTTTTATACTTTATTTTGAAACAGGGTCTCACAAAGTTGCAGAGGGCCTCACTAAGTAGCTGAGGCTGGCCACGAACCTGGATCCTCTGGTCTCCGCCTCCCAAGTACTGGGATTATAAGCGTGTGCCACCACGCCCGGCCCAGTTTTGTTTTAATTGGTGCCTTATAATTGTACATAATAGTGAGATTCATAGTGATACATCCACATACACACATGACATTATTTGGTCTGTTCCCTTCCCTGTACTTCCCCTTTCCCCCCCTCTTCCTTCCCCCAATCCCTTTTCCCTACTCTACGGCTCTCTCTTCTATTTTTATGAAGTCCCTGCTCTTTCCTTTTTTCTCTTTAGCTTCCACATATAAGAGAAAACATGTGGCCCATGATTTTCTGAATGGGTTATCTCACTTAGCATGGTATTCTCCAGATCCATCTCTTTTCCTGTGCATGACTTAATTTCATTCTTCTTTATGGCTGAATAAAACTCTATTATGCACTTTTGTCACATTTCCTTTAACCATCCAGCTGTTGCCAGGTACCTAGATTGGTTCCATGACTTGGCTACTGTGAATTGTACTTATATAAACATGAATGTGCATTCATCTCTATAGTATGCTAACTATTTTTTGGATAAATACCAAGAAGTGGTATTAGCAGTGTCTTATGGTAATTCCATTCCTTGTCTTTTTTTATTTTATTTTTTAGGCATTGGGGATTGAACCTAGGGTCATTCTACCTTCAAGCTACACCTCCAGTCCTTTTTACTTTTTGAGATAGAATATTACTAAGTTGTTGAGGCTGATCTTGAACCTGTGATCCTCCTATTTCATCCTCTCAAGTACTGGGATTACAGGTGTGCATCACCACACCCGATTCCATTCCTGGTCTTTTGAGGAGCCTTCATATGGATCTCCACAGTAGTTGTCCTAATTTTCAATCCCACCAACAGTGTATACGTGTTCATTTCTCTTGGATCCTATTACTACTTGCATTCGTGTGTGTGTGTGTGTGTGTGTGTGTGTGTGTGTGTGTGTGTTACTGGGGATTGAACCCAGGGGCATTCTACCTCCGAGCTACAATCCAAGCCCTGTTTTATTTTTTATTTTGAAACAGGGTCTCACTAAGTTGCCGAGGGCCTTGCTAAGTTGCTGAGGCTTGCTTCAAATCTGTGATCCTCCTGTTTCAGCCTCCCAAGTACTGGTATCACAGGCGTGCGCCACCACACCTGGCTTATTACTCCTTTTCTTAATGATTGCCATTTTAATTGGAATGAGATGAAATTTCAGTGTTGTATTGACTTACATGTCCCTGACTGCTAATGATGTTGAACATTTATTTTTCATATGGTTGTTGGCCATTTGAACTTCTTCTTTTGAGAAATGTCTGCTTAGATAGGAATTACTACTGGGTTATAAAAGGGGGGAGTGAGGAGGTGAATTGCTTAGACAGAGTTGAACTGCAACTATAATATATATATATTAGTTCCTATAATAACAGTAGCTGACACTATGGGAAGCTATGGAGATGGCTAGGATGACCCTTTAAGAGCTTTCTTGTGTAGGAATGAAGGAGCAGGGTGTTTGTATTCCCATACTGATGTATGAATGTGAACTTCTCCTGGAAGGACGTATAACTTGGAGCAAGTCAATATAGTGAAAGCAATCCTTAAAGAGGGCTGATGATTGCAGATCATTTCCTGTCAGCCTTCCCAATAGCTGAGGGAATAAGTCTTTATTTCCTAAAGAGAAATCTAGGCAGTGCATTAACATGTCCAACACATACAATGTCATTTTTCTGCCAGGGATGTGCTCAGTCAAACATGTCATTAACTGGCACTTGTAGAGAATCTCAATAGAGTTTATCAAGGAGCCCTCTAGGGAAATCAGACTTTATTTCTACCTGTCCAGGAACAGTCATAGAATAAGAGAGGCTACTTAAAGGTTGGAACTAGGAAATTAGCAAGATAGAAATGTAAGTGAATATGGACTGAGTCTGAAGTCTATGGCCTCAAAAGCCATTAAGAAACATGATTTGTGCAGCTAAAAAGCTGGCAGAAGGTAGAGCACAGTGGTCTTCATGTTAAAGAGCTTTCTTTCCTGGCATCTCAGACAATTCCTGTGTTTTCACAATAATCTTCCATAATAATTAACCAAGGATTGTGGTTCAAATGAAGGTGTCTGTATACCACCATGGTTGGCAGAATGGTTGTTCCAACAAGCCTGAATAATAAACATATCCCTTTCTGCCACTCTCCTACATCCCTGGAAGTTTTGTTTGGGATCTTGAATGACTTTTATGCTTTGGAAAATATTTTGCTGTAAAATTCTCTGTGCAAAAGAATACTAAGTTGTTCTCACAGAATCATCAAAACACATGGCATAATCAATGGTTCTATTGACTGACTTTCCTGTTCAATTATGAGAAGCAGAGGGGCAGAGACCTTCCCTCAGTTATTATCCGTCACTACTGATCAGCATTCCAAGCAAAGAATAGATGCTCAACAGTGTTTTTTGAAAGAACGAATGAGTTAATGGATGGATAGATATTCTATAGTGTTGTTATGGTCTTTCTAGTTAGTATTTTTATCCAAGAAATTTAAAAATATTTTACTAACTGGCTTCTAGCCTCCAACACAATAGACAAATTTATGCTGGAGCTTAATTAAGAACAGGCATGCCTATTGTATATATAATTTAGTTGGGAGGCGTGTATCTTTCCTTAAAGACCATCTGCATATTTTAAGAGCAGAGGGAGTTTGTATAGTTGAAGCCTCCAGAATCTAATTCAATTAGGTGCCAGACTGAAGGGAGCTGTAATTGGAATCTAATCAAGCCATCAATATTGTTAAGAGTAGTAATCAGTCAGAGCGGCCCCGCTGGCCTGAGGAATAGACAGTGCCTGGATTTGACCTTTATTTAATAGGAATGTGATCATGTCCCAGTGACAAGGGAAGCAGCTCCATGTGGCTATGATAGAAAGTGGGGAACACAGCAAAATTTACAGATGTTAAAAGACCAAACTATGTAGAGAAAGACTGACAGCAAATATAAACCATATCAAAATGAATAAGCAAGGCTGGGAATGGTGGTGCATGCCTGTAACCCCAGTACTTGGGAGGCTGAGACGGGAGGATTGCAGGTTCATGGCCAGCGTCAGCAACCTAGCGAGGTCCTCAGCAACTTAGTGAGACCATGTTTCAAAATAAAATAGGGTTGGGGATGTAGCTGAGAGGTAGAATACCCTTGGTTTCAATCTCCAATACCTAAACAAAAACAAAACAAAAAAAAAACAAACAATAACCATATATTAGTTACATAGGAGCTCCTGAACCTAGAGTGATGGTAGAGTCAGGGCTGTCACCACTTGAGGCAGGGCTGATAGCTCCTGAGAATGTAGACACATGGCCACAGTATATAGAGAAGGATCTTCTTCTAGAAGGTGCTCCTTCCTTTGTCAGCTACTCTCCAGGGAAAGTAAAGTATGTTAAGGGTTTCTTATGTCCTTGCCCTTCCACTTTACAGTACATTGATGAGATCTCATTATCTATATATGTATCTAAATTACATGCATATATTGCTTCTACCCCATTATTTTTTCTTATTATTTATTGATACATAATAATAATACAGAATAGTGGATTTTGTTGTTGCATCTTTGTAGACACACATAACATAATTTGATCAATTTCAATCTCTAGTACCTTTCCTTGCTCTCCCCTCCTTCCTTCCTATTTCCCTTCCTCTATTCTACATAACACTACCCCTCCATTCTTACAAAAAGTTTTAGTTCCCACACACTGACTTTTAGTTAGAGAAGTAGAGGCCTAGGAGAGCATTCCATTCATATGAGAACAGGTGTTGAGAGACAGTATTTATATATTAGTTCCTTTACTCCTTCACATTTTCTTACTGAACACCTCACAGTGCACAAGTACCTGTGGTGGGGGTCAGTGTATCAAAGATAGATTGTTCAGTCAGATATACACAAATGAATGTGGTTTATGCTCCCAAAGGATGTGTAGGCATATCCTACACAAATGGAAAATTATAGTATAGTGTGAGAAGTGCTCCAACAAGGGTAATACAGGCTTCATGTGAACATGTAGGAATGGCACCATGTTAGTCGGCTTTTCCCCACTGTGAAAAAATACCTGGGAAAATGAACTTAGAGAAGGAAATATTTATTTTGGCTCGTGGTTTCAGAGGTTTCAGTCTGTGGTCAGCTGGCTGCATTGTTTGCAGGTCTGTGGTGAGGCAGAATATCATGGCTGAAGGGCATGGTGGAACAAAGCTGCTCACCTCATGGCAGCCGAGAGAGGGAGAGAGAGAGGGAGAAGAAGAGGGAGAGGGGGATAGAGAGGGAGAAAACAAGATACATCCCCCAGGGCATGCTCCTGGTGACCTATTCCTTCCACTAAGCTCCCCACCCCACAGTTTCCACCACTTTCCATAATACTACCACCTGCAAACCCACCAATAGATGACTCCATTGTTGAGGTCAGACCCCTCACGATCCAGTCACTTCCCAAGAGCCACCTCTGGACACTGCTGCACTGGGAACCAAGCCTTCAACACATGGGCCTTTGGGGAGCACTCCAGGTTCAAACTAGAATAGGAACTTAATCTAAACCTTGGAAGTCAGGGAAAGTTTCCTGGGGGAAATAGCATTTATGTTGAGACTTGAAGGATGAGGTATTCCTGAAGTAGGGATGCAAAGTCCTGAAGACAGTTCTATCTATCCAGTACAGGAGTCCTACAGTTTGGATTAGTGTCCCTCAAAGGTCCATGTGTAAAGGTTTGGTCCTCAGTGCTATTAGGAGGTTTTGTGGACTTATAAGAGGTGGAGCCTACTGGAAGGTCCTTAGGGCACTGGAAGTGTGCTCTCAAAGGTGACTGAGGGATCCTGGCTGGCTGATTCTCCCTCTCTGCTCAGTTGGAGATGTGTTTTTCTATGACGTGCACTCCCAGCCACACCATGAAGTGATGCAGCCAAGGGGCAGCCCTTGTCAAGCCTGCATTATATGTCTTGGACTCTTGACCTCCTAACTGTGAGCTAAATAGACCATTTCTCTTTATTAAGTTATTCGTTTCAGGTATTTCATTGTAGTAGCATGAAACTGACTAATAGAAGGAGTTACCAGAGTCAGATGGGAATAAAAATTCCAACCAAGGAAATGCAAGTATTCATGGTACAGGCCTAATGCTGTTACAAATTAAAATCAGAGATGGAAAGTTGGTGCCAGGGTATGACATTAACCAATTCTCTTTTTTTTCTGGGTGTCAGTTTTCTCATCTGTAAAATGATAAAAAAATGATAACTATGATGAAACCTACCTTAGAGTGCTGTTATAAGTGATATCAGTAAAACATTTAGAATACTACATGGCTCTGAATAAGCACTCAATAAATTTTAGCTAATTTTAGCTATTATTATTGTTAGTAATATCAACCACTCCAAAACATGTAGGTTGATGAGAGCCTATCTCAGACAGTATGTGGCTGCCTGGAGCTTATTTCTGGCATGCTGGGTGGAAAGACTGATATTAGATCTTCCCAGCTTGCAAGTTGACACGACTCATTATCTTTCTTTCTTCAAGATTGGCTTAGAATAGCCAGTGGAAGCTAAGAGAGTCAACATTAGCCAAGAAAGATATACTGCCTATGTCTTAATCAGTTTGGGATACTGTAACAAAATACCATAGACTGGATAACTCAGACAACATATATCCATTTCTCAGCTTTGCACACTTGGAATTCCAAGATGAAAGTGCCAGCACATTCTGGTCTCAGTGAGGGTACCCTTCTTGGCTTGCAGATAGTCACCTTCTGCCGAATCCTCATTTGGTGCCTCTCCTTATGGGGACACTACTCTCCTTTTGGAGGCTCCACTCTGATGGCCTCGTCTAAAAATAATTATCTCCTAAATAGACCACTCAAACCACCACATTGAGGCTTTGGGCTTTAACATATGAATTTGGGGTTATACAAACATTCAGTCCATAACAGAGTGCCGCTGTGGCTCAAGTATCATTTTTGTTGCTGGGATGTTTTGAAGAGAAGGTAGGTGTCACTCCCCACGAAGAATTCAAATTATATTGCCAGATGAGAGAAGGCTGGTGAAAAACTCATTAGCAAATAAATAAAAAGAAGGTAACTTAGATATTTTAATATAGAATGATTGGAGAGGAAGCCTGCTTCTCCAGAGTCATCTATGTCAGGGTTACACAGGTGCTGAATCCTGAGGAATGAGAAGAAACTGGCTATGGGAAGATCTGGAAGAAGAGCATTGCAGGCAGAAGGAAGAGCAACTGTGGCAAAGACCAGGGATATTTAGTGGTTACTCCTGCTGGCAGGAGCTGGGAAAGGTGCGGGCCTCAGAAAATTTTTGTAGCATGTTGAAATTTACGAGGTGTTCCTTTGACTAAGGAAATAAATTGAATGATTATGCTGACTACCTTTGTAAACCATTTCACAAGCTCTCTGCTTTGCTGGGATTCCACTCAGTGCACCTGCTCCATGCTTCATAGCTTTGACAAGCGGACTTCTCTCTGGAATATTTCTTACTGGTCAACTTGTAGAATTTGATATCATCATGTCCAAGATGTGCAAATGTTTCTTTATTTACATTTTTTACTAGATCTATTTTAGAGTTTTAAATACAAATAAAACCAACTCTGCTTCAGATAGCATATTATATACTTAGAGAACAATAAAGGGCATATCTATCTATCTATCTATCTATCTATATCTAAATATATATATATATATATTTGGTGGTACTGGGGATTGGACTTAGGGGCATTCTACCTCTGAGCTTCACCCCCAGCTCTTTTTATTTTTTGTTTTGAAACAGGGTTTTTCTAGGTTGCTTAGAGTTTCTCTAAGTTGCTGAGGCTGCTCTTGAACTTGTGATCTGATCTTCCTGTCTCAACCTCCCAAGTATTGGGATTACGGGCATGTGCCACCACACCCAATTAGGGGCATATTAGTGAGAAGAACGATGGAAGTTTAGGAAAAAGGATTTTGAAATTTCTCTTTTCTTGTTAATCTTCCCAATGATATTTTATCCTCTTTTGCTACTCTAGCCATGGCAATGTAGTATGATCCTTCCAAAAGAAAGGAAAGTGATGTTATTGAAGACAAACTTAAATTTATACTTTTCAAATTTTGTCAGCAGAATGTGGGGTTTTCTTGGTTTTCTGGGTAGTTTAGAACAAATAAATTTGTTATATATTCCATCATTTCAATATATGTCTAAAATGCCAGGCCAGAAAATGATAAAATTAAGAGTAGGTGTACTTTGGGAAAATACTAAGTAGTATTTGATGAGAATTTTGCTAGACAACTACCAAAAGAAAATGCCATGAATGTGACATTAATGAAGTCTGTTTGAAACTATACAAAGAAGCAAGGTCTATATTATAGTGATTTCAGAGGAGTGACTTCAGATTTCCCATATCCATCAATTGCCAAATGAACTTGAAGCAATGTTCTTACTCTAGTAAGTCCTGCTTTGAGTTCTAATCTTCTAACAAGAGAGTTACTCACACACTCTTTTTATATAGAAATTCTAGAGTTGGCACTGAGTCTGCATAGCATAAAAATTATGAAAGAATTTGTCTCAGCAGAAAACTGCAGTGTTTCATGATGGAGAAGATGAAAGAAAAAAAGAAAAGAAAAGAAAAGAAAAGAAAAGAAAAGAAAAAGAAAGAAAGAAAGAAGAAAGAAAGAGTGAGTTACCTACCAAAGCAGATTTTAATGGATAAATATAGTTTGGTTTGGAAACATATGTCTTCTAGAAAGCTTGCTTACTGCTTTAAAGGTGTATTTATTGCCATTTTATTGTTTTTTTAACCCCATATTTTATGTAAGAACTTTACCTTGCCAAACAACTTTTGCTGACCACAATATTTTTTAGCAATATAACTTTCACAATAGAGGGACAATTACTGAAGTCCTGACCTGCCCAGATGAATTTAGGAAATAGGTAGAGCCAAATCTGCCAGAGTAGAATGGGGATTTAGAACAGCATGTATAAAATTGATACAGCAGTTAATCCCCAGTACTCTTCTTTGATTCTCCATAAAAATTCTACCCTTTTGTTAAAAGTATTAGTAAATAATTGTTTCAGTCAGCTTTCTCACTGATGTGACCCAAAATATCTGATGACCACAATTTAGAGGAAGAAAGATATATTTGCTCACAGCTCTGAATATTTCAGTCCACATTTAAGCAGGGTCATGTCTGAAGAGCTCAGGGAATGGAGGTGGAAAGCAGAGAGTGAGAAGAGGGCCTGTGGACATAGATATAGTCCCCAAGACCACACCCCCAAGGACCCACCTCCTCTAGCCGTGCCCCACCAGCCTACATTACCCCCCAAAAAATCCATTGAAATTATTAATCCACCAATGGATTTATACAATTATGAGATTAGAAGCCTCATGATTCAATTATTTCACCTCTTACTATTTTTGTATTTCCAACACATGAGCTTTGCCAGGAGACATTCTATGTCAAAACCATAATCATAATGTAGACTAATCTGAAAAAAAAGCACAAATGAAGAAGTGAGTTTGCCTAAGACCTAACACAGCAAATTATTTGACAAAATGCCTTAGGCATCTTGGTTCTCCTGAAGATCCTCTGAGACAGCAGCACTCCTAGGGATCCTCTTCTCTCTGTCATTGGCTACTCTCTCATCTCTCTTACACATGACAGAGTTCACTACAGTATTTCCCTTACTCTGTTTTCTTTATTATGGGTTATCTCTTCTATCCTCAGAAACACAGGCATAAACTGGAGAGGTATGGTCCTATCCTATCTAGAATGCAGAAAACCCTCTGATCTGTTAGGCTCTTCTCTTTGCAATGGAATTACTGAATGTCAAATCATATGTAAAGATGGCTCTTGGGGAGTTGTTTCTATGCATAACTTGGACTAGAAAGAAATCTGGAGAGTGGTTGAAACTTTTACCAGATAGACTCTTACCTTGATTGGTTGTGGAACACCCACAGCCATAGAGAATCTGGGCTTGTCAAAAGTCCCTTCATTCAATCTTTATACAATTTTTGCATGTTATTTTTGTTTTGTTTTGTATTTTAACAAAACTTTCCTGTGAACTAGAGCTAAATGCACAGTTTATAATGAATGAGGTCAGCATTTCTATATCTCATTCACAGTGATCAAGTTTGAATCTGCTCCAAAACATTGGAGATAAGAGAAGCGATGAAAGAGAGCTGGATGTGTGTGTGTGTGTGTGTGTGTGTGTGTGTGTGTGTGTGTGTGCATGATCAGGTGGAAGGACTTTATCATTTTTTTTCACTTATAATCCAACTTTCCAGAAACAATTGGAAAATGGGCATATGAAATTATATTTCAAGAAGAAAATGAGAATATTTAGTGTGCTTGCCTTAAAGGATTCTAAATTTATTGTTACATGGATTTTCTTTTTGTCCTGCTTTATTATTTAGTGAATTACTTCTAGCAATTTCCATTTACCCACTTTCTGTGCTCTTTTGTATGTTACTTAAATAGCTCTGAAATTATAGCATATCGTACTGAAAGAAAATGGTAATTTAAATTTGCCCGTATAAGGAACATAAATTCCAAGGACAATAAATTGCTTTAATATGAAAAGTCAGAAATGTAGAGGTTCAACAATAGGGATTGTTTTTTGTGTGAGATGGACAATTTTGATTATATAGACATCCTTAATGTTAACATCAATTTAGAGATGAAGCTATGTATGAGAATATAGCATTTGCATGCTTTTACTTTCTTTTAACATAGGACATTTATTTATAAGGAAAAGCTATAGTTTCATCTGCTTGAGGAATGGGCAAGGAAGGAAATATTAATAAGTAATGTGAGTCATGTTAATAGTTCCTTATTATCTTCATTAGTTTTTGTATTTAAGAAGGTCTCCTAATGGCCTCTTAGAATTTGAAGTTGCAGGAGAAACTTTATCTGACCATTCTTTGTCATGTCAGCATTTGCAATGAAGTGAATGAAATCAACATATGCTGGGGTACTGGCAATATTGCCATCTTCCTATTTTATTATCTGTTTTCTCGGAAAATCTTGATTATTATGAATGCCTAACAATTTTATATTACTTGTGACCTTGAAATCTGCTTTAAGTGTCAGCACTCAGAATTTACAGGTCATCAGCTAGAAACCATGAAAGTATATTTCTTCATTGCTTCTTCAATTTCCACATTTTCTACTAGAGTAGACATGCTCTACTTTGCTAAAGGACAAGTAGCCATTTCAATCTCTGACAATCTGAGCATTTTCCAAATGTTCACTGAGGGTGGGAATTGGTGGGATTGCCCTGAGTAAAGTGTTAACTAAGCTTTGACTCAGAAGTGATACATAAACCAAATCCTCATCACTTTGCCTATTTGACCTTGATAGGATCATTTGACTCCATGATCCATGAGCAGAAATATAGTATTTTACCTACATGTTTTAGGAGATTTCAGAGTATGGTTAGTGGAAATTTTAATTAACTTGAAGTCAGCAGATACAGGCTCCTGACTGCATAATTTTCTGGCAGATCACTTAATGCATCTCAGTTTTAGATCATGAATGTGTCTCATTTTTAGACATATAAAGTATTGCAGAGTTTAAATGAGAATATAAGAAAATGATGACCATATGAATATTTTTAAATCTCCAGAATATCATATACATGAAGGATGCTTAATTAACTAATCTACCTGACTAGCATGAATCATTAAATTTTAAAGTATGATTCAGAGCTATTGTTTCTTGAGGCTAGAAGGGATTATACTAGACACATGACATGCATTATTTGTCTTTAAATTTTTTGACTGTACATGTTAGACAAAATAAAAAATGTCAACCAAAAGGCAAAGGTATGTAGAGTGATTAGTGAAAGCTCTTTGTTATAAAAAGGTTCATGACTAGTCTGTTTTCTGGTAAATTTAATTATGCAATTGTTTATTGAGGTAAATATAAGTATTGTAAAGTGCACAAATTTTCATTGTATAATTTAAAGTTTTACATATATATGCATACCACATATATACCAAGAGATCACTTTTAAGACATTTCCCTAATATTCCTTCTTAGTTAATATTCTCACCTTGCTGAACAATATCCAATGTAATTACTCTTTTTGTTATTGACTAGTTTTGCTTGTCCTTGACCAACAAATTAATGGAATTATATGACATATTCTCCTTGTGTTCAGCCCTTTTTTGACTCATCATTATGTCAATAAGATTATTCATGTGGTTACGATCAGAATTTGTTCATGTTTTTAAAATATTATGTAGAATTTTTGTTGTATAAACATACCAGGATTTATTTATCTTCTCTCCTGTTGATGGACATCTTGGTTGTTTCCAAGTTTTAGGTATTATGAATAAAAGTTCTATAAACATCCTGGTACTTACCTTTTGATGGATATATGTACTTGTTTCTCTAGGGTGGATTATACTTTTTAATCTAAATAAATTTTTGACAGTTTTACCTCAAATTCTACTGCATATTGTTTCCTTGGTTGGCTCTCATTCTAATATTCCCCCCCTTTGGAACTTGTACTATAACAATAATAATTCTTCCTTTATCCTCACATCTTCTTCCTTTTCTCTCATATGTTCATTTCTTTATTTATACTGACTTCTGAGAGAATTCCTTGAAATTGAATTTTCAGATCTATAATTAAATTTTTTACTATGTAAAAATCTGCTTGTTGTCCCATATCTTTAGTTTTTTTTTTCAGTGATTATGTTCTGATATTTTAAGTAATTTACTATTCCTTTTTCATGCAACCTGTTTTATTTATTTTTAATGGTTGCACCATCTTGAATATCTTTCTTAACATTTTTATTTTTATATTAATATTTGCCTAGGATTTCATTTTTCTACTTATGATTTATTGTTTTTGTGTTGTTTTTGATTTTTGGTTGTTCATATTTGTAGATGAGGATCTCTACTGAATAAGATTATTGGACAGAGTGTATTTTCTCCACTTAAATGAGTACCTTTTCTCCTGGTTGTAAATGTGAATGTAGAATTGGATTGCAATAGTCCTAGCTCAGTTGGTTGAGTGTGTGTGTGTGTGTGTGTGTGTGTGTGTGTGTGTGTGTGTGTGTTGGTGGACAAAGAAGGTAAAAAATCAGAGTATGAAACTTCTTTAAATTCTGAATATGGAATCTTTGTCTTGGGTGACAGCTATAAAATTCCTCCCTTCCTTCCTTCCTTTCTTCCTTCCTTCCTTCCTTCCTTCCTTCCTTCCTTCCCTCCCTCCCCTCCCCTACACCTTCCTCTCTCTCTCTCTCTCTCTCTCTCTCTCTCTCTCTCTCCCCACTGCCTAATCTACTTGAAACCAATGGTAGAATTTTCACTTCAGACATTCTTTTCATGATTATATCCTGGGTAGAACCAGGAGTCAGTGTCCCTGTTTTTCAGCTGATTACCTGGAAAATTGCCCATTGTCCATTCCTTTTCACAATCCCTCTGCTGTAATCATGCATGAAACTACCTTTGGGTTCTGTTTTGGACATTTGCTTTTAGAACGTCTTCTTATTTTCCTGGATGTCTTGTTGTTTCCTTACCAACTCCTGGGTCCTCTTGTCTTGCTGTCAACTGCTATATATATAGAAAGTGGATTGGTATGACCAATTGATGACACCTTCTCAGACTTCCAGCATTGCTAGGCATGTGTTTGTATTTGTGTTGTATCATTTGAATGAATTTTGGAGTCAAGTGAAGAGAAATACTTGAGTCCTCCTAGCTTGTGGCGGATATATCTATTGGATCTTATTTCCAGTATTTTCACCCATTTTATAACCTCAGAGAAATTAAACAGCATATCACAATTTATATAACTATTATTTGCAAAAGTCTGACTGATTTTAAAATCAAGGTCCTTTCAGTATCCTTACCTTATTTTAATATGGAAAGCAAATGCCCAAAAGATCAAGTCAGTGTGCTGTTTATTTAGGGTTTTATATATTATTTGTCTTCTCATTTCAGTGGCTCTGTGTTTAATACTGGGCTTATGCTGGAATAGAAAATAATTGCAGATAATGGATCTGACAGCGTGAGTGGATTAGTGTATTCAGAGGTGGTTTGATCATTAGAAGGAAAATACTAATTTAAAACTCCACATTCTATTCTTTAAGCCCATTTCTCATTATTGTAATAATATAAACAGCTTATTCCCCATTACACATAATTTAAAACTGTAACCCCATCTATGAATAGAAGAAGGAGAGGGAAGAAGGTTACAGTCTATTTTATTAAACAGAAGTTTTCTGTTTAAAATTGTAAGCCTAGAGTATTGAAAATAGGTTTTTTTAATGGTTAATTATTAAAAGCATATTGAAAATTGTTCATCTGGAATAACACTATTTTTTTGTGGTACTAGGGATTGAACCCAAGGCCATTCTACCTATAAGCTACACTCCCAGCTCTATTTTCTTTTAAATTTTGAAACAGGGTCCTACTAAGTTGCTAAGAGTCTCACTAAGTTACTAAGGCTGGTCAGGAACCTACAATCCTCCTGTTTCAGCCTGCCAAGTACTGGGATCACAGTACTTGGCAGGCTGTGTATTGTGTATACTGTGTATTGTGGTGCAGTACTGCCAAGTACTGCACCACAATACACAGCTGGACTAACATTATTTTTTATTAATATTTTTTCTTTTTCAAAATTGTAGCAATTGGAATGTTCAATGGTATTCTTATTTAAGCTTTGAATATTCTTCACATTTTTCCTTGTACAGAAGACCCTTTAAAAGATAAAAAAAACCAATCACATAAAATGTGTTTGTTTTAGTATAGTTATTCAAATATAAAGCTTCAAATTTATTTGTTAGAATGTTAAAATTATATTAGACTTTCATTACCTGGAGCACTGATGTTGTAATGAAAACAAAACAACAACACTGATTAACTTAATGTGAGCAAAGGGAAGAGAAGCAAACAGGCTTTACTTTAAAACAGTCAAAATCTACCTTACAGAGGATGTGGACTAACCCCTGTAATGGACTGGAGCTTCTAACGTCATATTTTTCAGGATGTCGGTTTCTGGTGATCACAGACAGTGGTGTAATTACAGGGGGCAGTGCTGCTTGACAATGGGACATGGAACACTGAGGACTCTTAGCTGACCTTGGACTCCGAGTCAAGTCTTTTTTTTTTTTTCCTTTCCTGAATTTGATGTGATGGCATTATTGAGAAGGACATTTTTCTGTGATATTTTGCCCAGTTATTAATAAAACATCTTCTATTACACAATAATTGAATACATATAATGAAAGTTGATTCAGTGACAATAATAGAAAAAGTCAAGGCTCTCCCCTGATGAGTCAGAAATGAGTGATGGCAATCAGTATGGATTGTGCCAAAAGGAAATAATTCTGGAAGATGAGCTTGATGACCCTTCTTTAGTAACTCATGACCCTTCTTTAGTAACTCATGGCTTCTGTATAATAAAATTTTAGTAGGAATTGCTAAATTATTCACCCTCCTCTTAATAAATAGTGACATCAACTCAGTATGTCATAATCTTTTCTATCATCTGACACATTTTGATGCGGATTAGAAAATCTTTAACTTCTTTTCATCTTTCCATTAGTTCTAGGAAAACTCTGAAACATGTTTTTCTGCATCACAAACAAGCAACTATGGACTCGCTAGCCTTCCGCTGTTGTTGTTTTTTTCCCCTGTAGTCAATATATCTAGAAGGGATTGTTTTTGCTTAAAGGTCAAGAAAGTATATCTGGAAACAATTAATGATTATACATTATTAAATTATCTGTTCCTAATGATTGTTCTATTAGCTGGAAAATGATTATGGTAATTATAAGCAGAGCAGATATATGAGCTCCTAACAATTGTGTGGATTTAAATTTTCACTCATGGTTTCTCTCATAAAAAATTCCAAATCATGATTGAGTATGTTTCATTTTCCATGTTATTCGTATTTAGCAACTGTTTTGCATAGATATTGAGAAATCCGAATTGACTCACAGTTCAGGAAGGTTGAATTCTCCAAAGCACACAATGATGACCCATATAATGAGTTCTTGGAGCTCTGATGTTAAATGGACATTGCGATTAACTGCAGCAATAATGATGAACATGGAAAAAATGGAAAATGGT
This sequence comes from Glis glis, assembly GCA_004027185.1. Classification (NCBI taxonomy): domain Eukaryota; kingdom Metazoa; phylum Chordata; class Mammalia; order Rodentia; family Gliridae; genus Glis; species Glis glis. The sequence goes on along the minus strand of PVJS01013125.1, from coordinate 350 downwards.
ATGTTGGGAAATAGATTAAAAAGGCAAGGAGTGAGCAGACACTTTAAAAGGTATTTTTAAGTACTGTAAAATTATTCACATTGAACCTCCTCCTTATTCTCTCTTATCATACACTCTTGTGACAACCTACACAAACAATGGTAGAATCCAGTGGACACAAACAGACTGTAGAGTGTTACATTGTTACTCTTTGTTTTATATTGCTGTGGTACACAACCATTTATTTTATTTTATTATTTTTTTTTTGCGGTACCGGGGATTGAACGCAGGGGCGTTCTACCTCCGCGTTACGCCCCCGGCCCTATTTTTTATCCTTTATTTTGAAACCGGGTCTCACGAAGTTGCAGAGG
>PVJS01013124.1:0-42633 GCA_004027185.1 Glis glis | reverse complement strand
TGCATCTCAGTCCCTGTCCTGGGACAGTCTCTGTGATGCTCCTACAGCTACTTTCTGGATCTCATCTCAAGTCAACACACTGCATCTCAGTCCCTGTCCTGGGACAGTCTCTGTGATGCTCCTACAGCTACTTTCTGGATCTCATCTCAAGTCAACACACTGCATCTCAGTCCCTGTCCTGGGACAGTCTCTGTGATGCACAAACTGTGCAGGGTCCAGCCGAGCACTTCTGCTCCTGCGGCTTCGTGGGGCCATCACACTCTGTCCGTCAGGCCCCGTCCTTCCCCACTGGCCACGCAGCACACCTGCTCCCTGGAAGATCTTCATGCAGAAAGCAGCACGTCTTACTTCAAACAAGAACCAAGGGTCTTAAGCAGATGGAGATGTGCCCTTTGAAGCTTCATTCTCAATGATCCGAGCATGACTCTGTCTCCCTGCTTCTGTATTACCCCATTCTATCCCTGACACATTGCTTTGAGGGTTCAGTGTGTGCTGGTGCTGTGGATTGAACACGTTCCTCAAAGTTCACGTGCTGGAAACTTAATCCTCCGCGCAACCGTGTTGAGAGAGGGGCCCTTTAAGAGGTGGGTAGGTCATAAGGACTCTGCCTTTGTGAAGGGATTGATGCATTGTTGTAGGCATGAGTTTGTTATGGGAGTTGGTTCCTGAGAAAAGGACCAGCCCCCCGCCCCCGTCTGTCTCTCTCCACTTGGTGTCCCTTACCCTGTTGTGGCACAAGAAGAAGACCCTCACCTGATGCCTGCACCTTGACTGTGGACTGCCCAGTCTGCTGAGCAGTGAGAATAAATTTCTCTTTTTTGTAAATCGCCCAGTCTGTGGTACTCCGTTACAACAATCCAAAATGGACCAAGACAGCCAGATACACAGACACCGGCAGGTTCACTCCAGAGCTCCTGGTCTTCAGATGAGAACAGCCAGGGAGACAAGGCCATTAATAATGTCATTGTTTTGTGATTTTTATCGCAAATGAAATCTGTCTTGAAGCTCCCTTCCCTGAGACACCTGTGGTCTGGGGATGCACATCTCCTTACAAATCTACACATCTCCTACGATGAGGGAAATGCGGCTGGGTTTAGGGAACAGCATTAAAACATTCCAGGACGCAGTGATATGTTTTTCAATGAGAATGGCGCCAGCATAGAGAAGAACTGAATTGTATTATGTTAATAAATCTAGAAAGAAGGAAAACATCTGAAGACGTAAGTGACTGAAGGGTGGGAGAGTGTACAGAGAAGAGGGGCCCGGATGACAAATTGGGGGAAGGAGAGAGACGAGCAGGAGATGGAACAAAACCAAACCACAGCAGAAACCCTGTCTGCTTCTCTGCTCTGCATTTGACCTCTCTGCTTGGAAACTGAAAGGGGAAGAGGAAAAAACACAGACAAATGGCCCCATGTCACAGTGTATGACAGTCCAAGACTCCTTCCAGAAACTTCCATTTCCTTCCTATAGCCCGTCACATATTATGATAATCCCTGCCCTAAGAGGTACGCTCTGATTTTTGTTTCTCATCACACTTCACACAAATTAATAGTGTGCAGACTATTAATTTACACTCTAGAATTATTAAGTGGCTGCTTAAAAGTTTCTTAGGAACGAGCCCACACCAGCATTTGGGTTTCATTTCACAAATGTAGTATTTTTCATATATATATTTGGTACTGGAGGTTGAACCCAGAGGCATTCTATCTCCAGGATACACCCCCAGCTCTATTTTATTTTTTATTTTGAAACAAGGTCTCACTAGGTTGCTAAGGCTGGCTTTGAACCTGCAATTCTCCTGTCTTGGCCTCCCAAATACTGGGATTACAGGCACACGCCACTACACTCGGCTTAATTTCCATATTTTACTACTACCCCCCCTTTCCTCTCAGGGCTGGAAAATGACAAAATGAGTCTTCTCCCCTACCTCTTTGACTACTTCTTAACCCCAAAGCAAACTGTAGCGAAGCTTTCTGTTTTCAGACGTGCACCCATCTCGCCATCACACGAGGTCCAATCATCGAGCCTGCTGGGCAAACACCGCATCCTTCTAAATGGAATTTTCCCCTCTCAAACCCCAGTCCCCTGGAAGCAATAGGTCTACTGTGCTGGCGCTGGCCCGGGATCAAAGACGATGGTTCTATCTCGCTTGCCCATCACCCCTCATCATGTCTAAGCCCAGGACACACAAAAACCGCTTGACCTGCTGCTGACTGACCCCTCTTCAGGACTGGGAGAATGACAGGCAGGGATAAAATAGCTCGCAGCTCACCACAAGACAGAGAGGCAAACATGCAGCCCAGAGCCCGGGATAAACGTGGCTCCGCCAAAATCCCCTGAGATATTAAATGTCCACAAAGAGCAGATGGGCGCGCCGCTCCTCAGAGGTCTTGTTCCAAGGACCCTCCACTCCCAGCAGCAGGGCTACAGGTCCCTGTGAACCCGGCTGCGCTGGTTTCCTTTCTGTTCCAGTCTGAGGTTTTGGCTCTGACTCCAGCTGGAGGCTGGGAGGCCGACTGGGTGGAACACAAGGACTCTGTTCACAGCTTTGCTGCTGCTGGCCTGGGCTGCTCATGTGCTGCTCGTGTGACTCGAGGGACCTGTCTCCCCATCTGTGAAATGGGGCGAGGACGGCACCCCAGGTGAATGGTGAGGTTTAATGTCTGTAGGCAGCTTTTTGAAATGGAGAACTAAAGGTGTCATTTGAACATACAGCCTTGTTATTATTTCAGCGGCTATTGTTCCCCAGCCAGAGCCTTTTCCAGGGTTTTGTTCGGAACTCTTGCTGGTGTCTGAAGAGCCCACACGACTGGACCTCCAGCTTCCAGGGTCCTTGGGAGGGTGGCTGCCCATCTAGCCCATGTCACCCAGTTAGCTACTCCTAACTTTTTTTTTTTTTTTGCAGTACCAGGGATTGAACCCAGGGGCATTCTACCTCCGAGCTACACCCCTGGCCCTAGTTTTTATCCTTTATTGAAACCGGGTCTCACGAAGTTGCGGAGGGCCTCACTAAGTAGCTGAGGCTGGCCAGGAACCCGGATCCTCCGGTCTCCGCCTCCCAAGTACTGGGATTACAAGTGTGCGCCACCACGCCTGGCTTGCTCCTAACTTTTTGCTCACTAATCACATGAAAACTTGATAAACATACAAAAAGAGTGATTTCTAGCCAGCTGCGGTGGTGCACGCCCATAATCTCACTACATGGAAGGCTGAGACAGGAGGATCACAGGTTTGAAGCCAGCCTCAGTAGTTTAGCGAGGCCCTCAGCAACACAATGAGATCCTGTTTCAAAAAAAATAAAATTAAAAGGGGGCTGAGGGTGTAGCTTGGAGGTAATGCTCCTGGGCTCAATCCCAAGTAAGAGAGAATGAGAGAGACGGAGAGAGAAAGAGAGAGGGAGAGAGAGAGAGAGAGAGAGAGAGAGAGAGAGATTGAGGTTTCCCATAAATGTGGGGACATTCTTTGCTTCAGAATGAAAGCAAAAGGCCTCTTGCTCTTTAGGTCCCTTTACAGTGTGCACACAGGTCATCTCTCCTGTCTGTAAGGAGCCTTGGGGACAGCGGAGGAGGAAGCGCTCATCTGCTGTGGAACTCAGAGTTTATGAGGCCGGCAGACTGCTGGTTATGCAGGATCACAGAGCTCAGAGGCTGACGAGGGAAAGGGAGTTTCTTTACTATTATCTCTCCTACCTTGCTTGCATAAATATCTTTTTTATTATTATCTCTGCTGTTTGTGGATTTAGTTTATGGATGTGGCTAAGCAGCTCCGACTGTTAAGGGAATTACTACCCTTGTTAAGATCCGAGCCAGTTGGGGAGGCTTGCTCAGTTTTCTTCTTTTTTTTTTTTTCCTGTAATAAACACATCTGTGGGATGGCGAGGGGCTTATTTTTCCCCTGGACACCCTGGTGCGTGTTTGGTGGGAGTGAGTTTTAAGCACCAAAGAGAGAATTCCCTCCAACATCTAAGGCGCCTTGATGTTGGCTGAGGGAGGTAATTGTTCCTGTAGGTACATTAAGGAGGAGGAAGAGGAGCCCTGGTGGCACAGCCGGGCTGTTTCTACATGTCCCGTGTCCCCCAAGAACCATGAAGGAGCAGAGGAGACAGAGCTGCCGAGACAGCCTGTCATCTTGGGGGGCCTGCTGCCCCTCACAAAGCCCCCAGCACCCACTACCTGCCAGGTAATGGCCATGTCCCCTCCCTGTCCCAGGAGGTCTCTGCTCCATGTGGCTAACTGAGGGGTGGCAGATTTACTGGGCGCTTGGTCAGAGTGCTGTGGGGAGAGACGTGGGGATCAAAGCCGGGACTCCCGAGGATAATCAGTCGCTTTGCAGAGCTGGTTTGGGGAGGAAAAGGTACTTACCCAGTAATCCACACCGCAGTGGACTGCTCCCAGTACCCTCATGACAGTGTTTCATATGCCTGTAATCCCAACATTTGATAGGCTATGACAGGAGGATTGCAGGTTTGAGGCCAGTCTCAGTAACTTAGTGAGACCCTCAGCAACTTAGCAAGACTTATTTTAAGAAAAAATAAAATAAAATGGGGCTGGGGGTGTAACTCAGAGGTTGAGTGCCCCTGGGTCCAATCCCCAGTACCAAAATAAACAAACAACATCTCATAGAGTCATGAGGACAGAGCTAAGATGTTTATGCACGTGTGTGTGTGTGTGTGTGTGTGTGTGTGTGTGTGTGTGTGATTTCCCAGCCGAGCGCTTCCTTACACTTCAGAGATATGTATCTAGTGCTCTTTGCTCGTCTCTATCTGGACATCCATACATTCTGCTAGGGCTGGGATATGGTTTGTGTGTGTGCCCCCAAGGTTGTCTGTGGGGGAGACTTGGCTTCCAGTGTGACAATGTTAAACTGGCGGAGGGGGGTCTCGTGGGAGGTCTTTTGGTCCCTGGGGACATGCCCTAGAGAAAGATTCATCTAGTTCTTGTGGGTCCCCTGAACTCTCTAAAGAGCGGGGTGTTACAAGAGCAAGACTGACCCTGAATTGCTCTGCACGCAGTGAAGTACCATGAAGACCTCACTAGAGCCAAGGAGACGCTGGTGCTGTCCTTGAACCTCCAGATTTGCGAGCCAAGCAAACCTCTTTCCTTTATAAAGTGAGCCTACCTCAATGAAATACCTCAAGTATTTCATTATAGTGACGTGAAATGAACGAATACAGTACCCTCAGCTCAACATCTTCAAAATCCCTCCCATACTGGTCCCCTCCAAATCTGCTCTTCGTTCTTTTCTCTTACTTAAGAAAACCATCTTCTCATTTGCCCAAACCTGAAACATTGATGTTTACCTCCTTCTTCTCTCTTTCCCCTCAACCCATCACATCACCAATTATATTCTGACTTATGGATATGCTCTCAAATCCTCCTGCCGTTCTCTATTTCAATTGCTATCACTTTATTTCAGGCTACTGTTCTCTTCTCTCCTGGGTTACTGCGATAGCTTTCAAAATAGTCCATGTGTCTCTAATCTTGCCTCTTCAATCCATCCTCCTGGTACAATCGGAAGTGGTATTTAAGCATCATAGCCCATCATTGAATCCCTCTCACCCTTGGGTAAGAGTCAGTTTGTACAACATGGTGCGGAAGGAGCTTCGTGGTCTGTTCCTCTCACTACCGCCTAGAAGCTCCAGCGCTCCAGAAATACTGAATCACTTGCTATTCCTAGACTCCTTTCTCTCTTATTTGAGCTTTTGTAACTATTTCTCTTTCTATGCAGAACTATCTTCCCCTTCCCTGGCCTAATCCTAACTTGCTGTTCAGTTCTTGGCTTAGATGCTACGTCCTTTAGGAAGCTCTGTATGCCCAAAGATTGGGCACAGTGCCACTCTAACGCATCCCCCGGCACCTCAAGCCTTATGTCACACAGATTGTCATATCGTGCCACACTTTGGTTGCATATGTATGTGACTCAATCTGAGATGACAGGCTCCTGGAGAGAAGTAGACACTGAGTTGTGATCATTGTTTTATTCTCAGCATAGAGTACAGTTTCAAGAAAGTAGTCTGCATGTATCTACTTGTTCTATGAAAACACCCATAAGTCATTTTTAGAGGTCTTTTGGTACTGGGGATTGGGGGTATTCTACCTCTATGCTAAACCTCCAGCCCTATGTCATTTTTTTATTTTGAAACAGTCTTGCTAAGTTGCTAAGAGTCTCACTGAGTTGCTAAGGCTGGCCTTGAACCTGGGATCCTCCTATCTCAGCCTCTCAAGTATTGGAATTACAGGTGTGCTCCCCCACACCCAGCTATGCATGAGTCTTTTTACACTGAGTTCCATAGTTTTCAATATATCATGGATTCTTTTCCTCTAATCTTCCCTTTTATTTTGAACTCTGTATTTTCCTGTTCAGGTCAGTGTACCTGCAACAGGTTAACAGTTTTGTAAGCTACATCTTGCTCAACTAGAAAAGGTGTTACTAATGCAACGGGAACAGTAGCAGTCACATCATGGTGACAGCCAGCACTCCTGGAGCACTTGCTGTATGCTGTGCCCTGTCCTCAGCTTACGTGTGCTGGTTCCCTTCATGACCATCAGAGAGCTCCATGGAAGAGTTCATTTGTGTGTGTGTGTGTGTGTGTGTGTGTGTGTGTGGTACTGGGGATTGAGCCCAGGGGCATTCTGCCCCTGAACTATACTCTCAGCCCTATTTTATTTTTTATTTTTAAAGAGATTCTCACTAATTTGTAGAGGTTGGCTTCCAACCTCTACCTGCGATCCTCCTTTCTCAGCCTCCTAAGTACTAGAATTACAGGTGGTGCGACCCCAGGGAAAGGTTCAGGGAGACATCGAACCCAGTCTTCTCTCTGCCATTACCCACATCTCAGCTGTTCTCCTGTGAGCATGTAGAAGCTTCCCCAGGAAAGATGCACTCGCTCCATGCATGGTGCTATGGTTGGCATCCAGATTGTCCCCAAAGCCACGCATTAGGCAATGCTGCAATGTTCAGAGGCCGAATGATCAGATCACGCGGGCTCTCATCTCATCAGAGGATTAATCCCCTGATGAATTAATCATTTCAATGGACTACTGGGAGGTGCTGAAAACTATAGGCAAGTGGCGCATGGCTGGAGGAGATGTGTCACTGGGGGTGTGGCCTTGGAGACTGTAACTGTCCCTGGCCCTTTCTTGTCTCTCTCTCCCTCCTTCCTCGGGGCCATGAGCCGAGCAGCTTCCCTCCACCACGCCCTCCCACCATGATGTTCTGTCTCATCTCAAGCCTAGGGCCATGACTCCAGCAGACCACAGACTGAATCTTTCTTCCTCTAATTTGTTCTTGTTGGGTATTTTGGTCACAGTGACGAAAAGCTAACAGACACGGCTCCTACCTAGGGATCCACGAGGGGTCCTGCTGCGGACCCCTCTGCCCGTAACCTGGAAGCCATGTGCAAGGTGTCCTGCCTCTATAGCAATCCCTTCCTTCCCAGTACTGAGCTACCTAGTAGTGAACAAGCTACTCCTCCCCACTCAGAGGCAGAAAGGGAAAGCAGTACATCTCCCTAAAGAAGCCACCATCCTCAGCCAGGGCCCAAAGTTCCGGCCTCTCTATTCCTCAGGCAACAGCTTCGACAGCTTTGGGAGAAAGGCTAAAAATATTGATGAGTGCTTCGAAATTTTAATCCGTGGGTCAGGCTACAGTAGAAATGGCTAAGCTGACTTCTGGTGCCTTACATTTGCCAAAGTGTTGGGCCAGCGTTTCTAGCAGGGAAAGATGGCTTCTAGAAGAGGCATCTGGCATGCAAGCCCACGGGAACATATGTGTTTACTGTGTCCGCATAAGTCAGCGCTTTTATTGAGCACCCAGCCAGTGCCCAGAACGGGACGGAATCAACTCCGAGTGTTTGGCAGCAGCGACACATGTTTGCCTTTAGCCTGGTGACAGCTGAACAACAGAGGGGAAGAGGAGGAGGGCACGTTGAGAAGTGGGGTGCTGAAGAACCTTCCGGAACAGCCACTTTTGTAGCTCAGTGGTAAAGCTGCTTCCCTCAGTGCATTTTTATTGCTATTCTTACTTCTCTCCTCCCGCCCTGAGGTTAATCAGTGGGATGAACAGGAATGTGCAAACGGAGACCAAGAGGGAGAAGTCAAAAAGAGGTAACCCTTGGATGTATGGTTGACCAAAATTTGCTTATTTTTAAATTATTGATGCACACGGTACCCATTATATGTCATGTCTCTGTTCAACATTAAATATAGACTCATTTCAGCCCATCACAACCCTATGAAGTGTTGTTATTATTACGTGTGGTACTAGAGATTGGACCCAGGGGCATTCTGTCTCAGAGTTACACTCCCAGCCCTTTTGAAAATTTAGTTTTAGTCGGGCGTGGTGGTGCACGCTTGTAATCCCAGTACTTGGGAGGCTGAGACCCAAGGATCCGTGTTCGCGGACAGCCTCAGCTACTTAGTGAGGCCCTCCACAACTTAGTGAGACCCTGTTTCAAAATAAAGAATAAAAAAATAGGGCTGGGAGTGTAGAGGAAGAATGCCCCTGGGTTCAAACCCCAGTACTGCAAAAAAAAAAAAAAAATTTAGTTTTTGCTTTGAAGAAGGGTCTCACTAGCTTGCCGAGAGTCTCACTTAATTGCTGAGACTGGTCTCAAACCTAAGATCCTCCTGTCTCAGCCTTCCAAGTACTGGGATTACAGGTGTGCACCACCATACCTGTCTAGTATTATTGTTATTTGTATCATCTCCATTTGATGGACTAGGGAATGGAGACACAGAAAAGTTATATAAACTGCCTGAGGTTGCACAGATGTGGATTTCATATGGCCTATAACATGGGCCAAATTAATTTGCCAACGTTTACCAATGGGGAGACTTTGCACAAACATCTAGATCTGTGATGTTTCTTTAAACGCTGGAAGGTCTGCTAGCACTGGGCTCTGTTGCAAACAGAACTGAGCTGTAAATGTAAACACTTATTAGCAAAGAAGCGCACATAAAAGTCACACAACCTGTTCTGAACCTTCTGTGAAGTCCCCAATCTTGTCTCTGTGGGCACTCTGAAAAACAAAGTTCATGAAAGAGTTCCCCTGAGATGAAAAGGAGACAGTGTTCTAAGAGAAGATCCAACTCCCTTCTGGTGGGATTAGGTAATATTACCACCCAGTAAATGGTGGCACAAAAGACTGAACCCAGCTCCAGATCCACGGCGCTCCTCACAGTGCTGAGCTGCTGGCTTGCAAGATTCCCAGAGGTGGAAGTACATGAATACAATTTGCTCATTACACCAAGAAGAACTTATTTTTAAGAACCCTTATGATCTAGGTAACTATACAATCTACCGTCTAAATTAGGACACATTTAAGTGTGAAAGTGGGTGCTTCTTTTCTCAGTCTATTTCATCTCATCTCCAAATCTACCCTTCATCGCCTGCTCGGCTGTGCTACAGATGTTCCCTGTGGATATTTTCCTTTGCCAGCTAGGATGTAGTGATGCTTTGTTGATAGAAGATGCTAGAGAGACCCTGGAGGAGGGTGGGGCTTCTCTTCTTGATTCTGGTATGCACCCCCAGGCTTCCCCAGCATGTGCTTGGCTCTAGTAGCACATGGTGGCTGGCTTCCCCACACTCCAGAAGGCAGAGTTCTAAGTTCTACTTGTGTAGCATCACGGTGCCAACCTCTCTCCCACCCCACGAACCATATCCAAATCCTCTCTGAGAAAACCTGGAGCTCAGTCCTGGAGGGAGAGGCCCGAATCTTTTCCATGGATGCTCTATCTCATGAGGTTGCTCCTTAAACCTTCAAATCTATAATTCTTTAGAATTCTCCTTAACTCTCACCAACCAGTTCCCCATTGTTCCAATTTTCTGTGGCTAATTCTTTATATTAAAATTTCCATGTAGCCAAGCTTTCTGGCATGTGCTTGTCATCCCAGTACTCGGGACGCTGAGACAGGAGGATCACAGGTTTGAAGCCAGCCTCAGCAATTTAGTGAGGCCCTCCGCAACTTAGTGAGACTCTGTTTCAAAATTAAAAAAAAAATAGGGCTGGGAGGTGTAGCTCAGAGGTATAATGCCCCTGGGTTCAATCTCTTGTACCCCCCCACACACACATATTTTCCTGTTAACTTTACTATGTGGTCTCTGTTCCATATTTGAACCCTGACTGGTGTGGTCCTAGCCAATAGACTGGGTGTTGGCTTGGCGGTGCCCTTTGATTTGAGCCCAACACCAAGTTCATTAACAATGGACCATGGGAAGCTAGGAAGCCAGGCACAAGGGGTTCACAATGAGTCCAGTCATTGCCTGTGATGGATCGTGATGAGGCATGTGCTTTGAGAAGCCAGGGGGCTCCCTCACTTCTTCAATACGGTAACAATAAGTACTACGAGGTCTGCAGTATGGGACGGATTCTTTTGAGGACGCCTGGAAATGCACAGAAAGCAAATGACAAGGCCAGGCCCTTAACTCTCAGCTCAAGCCGTGGTCTGAGAACTGGAGAGCTTCCAGGACAGCCCTTAAAGAATCTCTTATTTCTCATGACCACTGGGCTCACATTACGGAACATCAAACAATATTTATCTGCACTGGCTGCTCAGTTACAATAGTTGGACTCACAATCGTGCTAGGCTAGTCATGAAAAAGTGAGGAATCTGATTGGTGGGAAAACAGCCTTCTGAAATAGAATGGAAACAACTGGTTAGATGAGACTAACATTTGAGTCTCGCTTACCAGAGGAAGTGCTCTGCCCTCCAGCATCTGGGAAGACAAGGTTTGTTCGCATGGAAACCCTTGGGCAGAAGCTTTGAAAATGGGTGTCCATTCACTTTGAGACCCTCCATAACCACCTCACATCACCACTAGAAAACAACCAGGCTCAAGCCAGGGATGGTGGTGCAGGCCTGTAATCCCTGGACTTAGGAGAATAAACAGGAGGATCGCAGGTTCAAGGTCAGCCTCAGCATCTTAGCGAGGCCCTCAGCAACAGTGAGACCACGTTTCAAAATAAAAATAGTAACATAGAGCCGGGGGTGTAGCTTGGAGGTAGAAATGCTCCTGGGTTCAATTCCCGGTACACACAAACACACACACACACACACACACACACACACACACACACACTAAACAGGCTCAAATCTTTAAGGGTTTGGGTATACACTGTGGCCTGGGAAGAAATAAGTTACATACCAAAAATATTTTAAACCTTTGCCAATATATTTCCATAGAAACCTGGTGCTATGATTTGGATATGGTTTAAGTTTGTCCCCCAAATATTCATGTATTGGAAGCTTGGTCCCCCATGTGGGAATGAATATTAAGGGATGGTAGGATCTTTAACATGTGGGGTTCTATGTGGGGGTCCAGTAGGAGGTCATTAGGTCATTGGGGCACATCCTTGGAGGGATTTGTGTAGTTCTTTGGGGTCCCCGGTCTCTCTTTAGCTTCCTGTCCTGATATGTGATCTCTTGCTCTCACATGCGGTCTGACGCCAAGCTGCCGTGAGAGTTTACCAGAGCTGAGCCAGTGCTGGTGTCCTGCCCTCGAACCTCCAGAACTGTGAGCTAGACAGACCTCTGGAGGATCCGGGTTCGCGGCCAGCCTCAGCTACTTAGTGAGGCCCTCTGCAACTTAACAAGACCCTGTTTCAAAATAAAGAATATAAAATAGGGCTGGGGGTGTAGCTCGGAGGTAGAATGCCCCTGGGGTCAATCCCCAGTACTGCCAAAAAATAAAAAATAAAAAAATAAAGTACCCAGCCACGAGCATTTTGTTACAGTAACAGAACATCTGTGGGACTGAATTCTAAGAGTACTAGACTAAGAAGAGAGGAATAAAGCAATAGATTGAGCCAAATTCATTTACTAGAGATTCTGTGTCCTATGTGCTAGCTCGTGCTATTGGAAATGGCTCTAACAGTTTACTCTAACAGTTTGATTGCGTAAAACAGGGACCCACCAGTGGACTACATTTAATGAAGTTGCGATGCCTGAGTTTCCCTGGCGTCATGTAGAGGAGAGAATCCAAGGACTCAGGGAGATAGGAACGTGGAGCTGGATTTCCCCTGTGTGACCTGCACACTCGCCACTCTCACAACCACCACAAGAAGATCTTGATGACATGCCTACTTGCTGGGCGTGGTGGCGCACGCTTGTAATCCCAGTACTTTGGGAGGCGGAGACCGGAGGATCCGGGTTCGCGGCCAACCTCAGTGCGCATGCGCGCGCGTGCGCGCGGTTTCTCTCTCTCTCTCTCTCTCTCTCTCTCTCTCTCTCTCCCTAGTGAGGCCCTCCGCAACTTCGTGAGACCCGGTTTCAAAAATAAAGCATAAAAAAATAGGGCCGGGGGTGTAGCGCGGAGGTAGAACGCCCCTGCGTTCAATCCCCGGTACCGGAAAAAAAAAAAAAAAAAAAGACATGCCTACTAAGACACTGAGAAACACCTGCACCCATGAAAAGCTCCAAGGTTGCTTTCTTTTCCTGGCCAGGCATGACTGTAGGGCTCTGATCATTCAAGGGGCTCCCTGATTCCCATGGGACTGATGGCATCTGGGAGCTGCAGCGTCCCAGTGGTAGCACTTACCTGAAAGTCAAAGTGGGTCCATCCACTGCGCATGATTATGCGTGGACCACAGGTATAAACCAGCAGCACCACAAGTATCATCCCCCTTCTTAAGATTATTAATGAGCCATTTAGGGCCAATTCAGAGAGCAGTAGTCGAAGTGTTTATAAATGACAACTTCTGATTACGGTCTTTCAAGTGGTAACTAAGCTTCTTTGGAGTATGGATTTCTAATTTGAAGAGTACTTCAAATGTTAACTGACTGTATCTAGGGCATAGATTAAAATTAAGTTATACACATGTATGTATCACACTGAGTTTGCTGAAGTAGTTTAAAGTAAATCGTAAGCAATATAATCAACTGTCTTTTTCTGGTGGTAATAATCAGCTGCTGTGCGCGACAGCTGCCTCCTTGAATGGGGCCTGCAGAGTTCATTTTACCACAGTCCCTGCCACTCCATAAAGTCTTTCTGGGGCAGCACCAATTTCCACTTGTCATTTGTCTCATAGAGGTACAAAGAGAAAAATGGAATCTTTATTGTACCATGTCTCCATCAAAAGCAAGAAATTGAAAAATAGAGCTGTGAGAGTTATACACATAAAAAATAGAGAGAGTACACATATTCTTTGTAAGGAATATGTATTAATCAGTTTGTACATTGCTGTGACCAAAACACTTGACAAGAACAAGGTTTGTCTGGCCCACAGTTTCTGAGGTTCTGTCCATAGCTGACCATCTCCAAGGCAAAAAATCCGCGGCAGAAGGAAAGCTGCTCAACTTACTGTGGCCAAAAGAAGAGAGAGACAAGAAGCATTTAGGGACAGATATGTCCCTCGAGGTCACACCCCCAGTGACCAACCTCCTCTAGCCACACCCTACCTGACCTACCTGACTACCCAGTAAGTCCATTCAGATTTTTAATCCATCAGTAGATTTATCCCTGGATGAGGTTTGAGCCCTGATTCAATGATTTCATCTCTGAACATTTCTGTTACCAACACATAAGCTTCTGTGGGGGACTTTACATATTCAAACCCCAGCAGGATACATCTATGCAATTAACACGCAGAACAAAGAGGCTCCATTTGGAAAACACACTATGTAAGACATGGTGGTGGTGGACGCTTTTCTAAAGACGGCTGTGGCATTGTCTCCCACTCCCCACGCTCTTCTGTAATGTGACTGGCTACCTCTGGACGACAGGTAGACAGATGAGGAAGCAGAGGTGTGGGGTCTTGCTCAGAGACTACCAGCTCACCTGCAGCCCAACCAGGTCCCCAGCCCACTTCTTCTCACTCCCACTATAGTGCTCACGAGAAAGGAGGTTGTGTAACCAGGGTCTTAAAGCTGGCTCTGTTCCTACAGGGGGTGCCTGGTTGGCAAGCTTGTGGGATGACAGGAAAGGTTGAATTGGTATTCATAGTGGAAAGAGCAGATCAGTGATAGAAGTAAAGGTAAAAGAAGATTAGATGCAAAAATGTAGAGAATGAGAAATACGGATTCTTGAATCTGCACTGACCTTAGTGACTTGCTTGATCAATAAACTGTGGAAAATGCCATCCTGGGGCTTTCTGGGTCTCATTTGAGCCCAATCAACCCATGGTGATACGCTGCTGTTGTAAGCATGGGTACAGGCACAGGTTGTCATGCAGGGAATAATAACCAAACAGAACCCCTTCTGCAGGTCGTGAGCCTGAGACTTCTCGCTTTAGTTTTGTCACTGTTGAAGACTGACACCTCGCACGTTTCTCAAATAGTCTTCATCCCTCATGGGTGTTCATGGTGTGTAAGCACACATTCAGCTGGTTTCTGTTGAGGAAACATATCTTTTCCTGGAGAAACAAGAACCATTTCCAGTCCTCCTTGACCTTCCTTCCCCACCCCCCACCCTAGAGATGAGCCTCTGTGGTTCCCGGGCCCTCTGAGTGCATCCCTCCCCCAGAGGTGTGCAATTTATACTCAGGAATGATGGATGATGGTCCATTTTTTCCCACTTTAATGACTGGAGTTGTTTCATATCTTTAAAGATTTTAAAAGAAGTTAAGTGATTCTGTTTCACGTTAGCATTCTTAAGGGGTACAATGGCCTCTGTACCATGGTGGGGTTGAATCTAGGTCCCTGTGACTATCACTCAGGGAGCCCCTGGGAGCCATCATGCTGCCAGCTCCTGTTCCCCAGCCCAGCACCTCTCTGACCTGGCCTAACTCGGCTCCCTCCTTTCTGGCTTTTGATCTTCCTGTCTTCAGCTCTCATGAATCTGACGGCCCGTTCAGTTTGTCTTTTCCTCCACAAGCTTCCTCCACCCCTGCCCCCCAGGCACCAGCTTGGGAACGGAGCCTGGCCCTGGAGCCTGCTTTTCCATGATGGAGCCTGCTTTTCCATGATGGAGTCTGCCCCTAGAGTCTGCTACCCATGACACCTCTTACTAGGAATTGAAAGAATTGGGCGTGGGACCGGGTTGTGCCGCCAGTGTACTGGTGCCATGGAGCAAGATGCTATTTCACTGTTTTCTCATATGGAAAAACAGAGCAGTCTGGTTCCTGGGCTTTGTCAAGCTTTGCGTCCACACTTCCCCTTCCATCTCCTCCTAACACATCGGCCTCGCTCAACAGGCAACGTGCTTCTCTCCCCACATCGGCAGGCTGCTGAGTACTTCCCAGATGGGCCTTTGCCCGGGGATAAAGGGCTGGGGTCCTGACACGAATGCACTTTATCCTTTCCTTCTTTGTACACCTCTTGCACTTGGCCCCTCACTGTTCCAGAAATCCCATCAAATATCTGCAAAGATTAAGCCCAGACTCGCTGCAATCTTGGTACTTCCAAAGAGCAATTGCTTCATCCATCACTTAGCTCGGTTCCTCCCTAATCGGATCAAGATCACATAACAACCTTTTTCATAATGCAACAAAACAGTTGAAGTCAAATACGGCCTTTACCAAGACCCTAATCTATTGTTCCAAACAATTAAACAGCGTCCCTATCAGAAAAGGCCATCTTTTTCCTGCCAGGGCCAGCCAGTCGTACTTAGGGGGAGACGCACACAGACAGGAAGCCGCTCCTCTTCCTCTTCCTCCACCTGGTCTGTTTGCCAGGACTCCTCCGGAAAGGCCCCAGTGGTCGCAGCTGCTCCCCTCTGTCAGAGGGACCTGGGGGCAGCGGCGCAGGGCGGTTGTCACTGCAGGGCGGTCACTGAGAGGCGCCCTGTCGCTGGGCGATTATCTCACTGTTTTTCCAGAGACCCAGCCCGGCCAACCCAGCTCCCAAATGCTATCAGAATTCTGCTTTTTCCCCTGCAGATATGCATGGGAACGACTTTGGAATATAAAGACGTTAAACAATGAACATTGTTTGAGATAGAATTAGGGCTAAGTCCTGAGCAAACAGCTGGACGAAATACATCTTTATCTGCGACTGTCTCTAATTTAAACAAGGCATAAGATGTTTGTTCAAGACCCTGCCGTATCTGCCTGTGCCTTTCGTTATGAATTCCACCCCAGACCCTCCCGTCCGCAGCTGAGAGACAATGGCGCCTTTCCCCGAAAGTCTATGACTTTTTCCTCCTCTCTGGATGCTCTCCCACCAGAATCAGCACCAGCAGCTTTCACGTTGCCTGGGCAGCAGGTCCGGGTGGCTCCTGTCCCAGGGTGGCACAGAATGGGGCGGGCCACTTTCCCTCCAAGCGGGAAAACCTGGCATGCAGCAACCTCGCTGTCTCGCTAGCAACGTCCGTCTGATCACTTGTTTAGTTTTAATTGAGTCTCTTGCAGACTACACCAGGAACAACTGACCGGGAAGATGTCCTCAGTGGGATATTTACATGATATTAATAAGGCAAATGAGGCGCCCATGGAAAGTCACGCAGGGGAAGTGGAGAGGGGCCAGGGCGGCCCCTAGACCGGCGGCCGGCGGAGCAGCCGGGGTAGGAGCAGGCCTGGGCCAGGGGCTGTCTGGCTGGAGTGTGGCCCTCGCCAAGGAGAGGACAATGGTTCTCTGTAGAGTGAATTTCTTCCGACCCCCTCATTGTTTAATTTGCTTGTTTTTTTTTGCTCACTCCACCCTCACAGCTTTTCCTCATTATTTCCTTGCCTCCCCCAGACTAAAGGCAAAGGCGGCCACATTTGTGTGGAAGCACGTATTCATCTGTCAGCCATCTATACACTTAGACCTATGCTTCCTTAAGGGGCCATTCTCAATAGGCACCGTCCAGCCGGGCGTGGTGGCGCACGCTTGTAATCCCAGTACTTGGGAGGCGGAGACCGGAGGATCCGGGTTTGCAGCCAGCCTCAGCGACTTAGTGAGGCCCTCCGCAACTTCGTGAGACCCAGTTTCAAAATAAAGGATAAAAAATAGGGCCGAGGGTGTAGCTTGGAGGTAGAACGCCCCTGGGTTCAATCCCCGGTACCGCAAAAAAAAAAAGAAAGAAAGAAAGAAAGAAAATAGGCACCGTTCACCTCCTGGGCCCCAGGAACCCACCCCAGCGACCATCTGAAAACCCACCAGAGGGACGAACCGAGCTACGGTGCAGGACGTGCCGTGCAAATATGGGACGAAGGCTTGGTGGATGGTCGACGTCCCTTTTCCCTTTGCTTGCGGCACTCGCGTTTCTACAGCTCGTCTTCTTTACTGCCAATGTATGAAGAGCCCTGGCGAGCATACCACAGGGGCCCCTGGCTCTGGCACGCCAGAGGGCTGTAAACTTTCCTGGGTGCTGCATGCATTTAGAAATATTTCAGGGAAATGGAATGTAGCTGGTGACGCAGAGTCACAGGTGCATAAATAATAAGGGACCTGAGTGTTGTAAATACGCCAAGCGCCCGTCACGTCGGTTGACGCATTGGCTTTTCTGCCTGCCTGTCATGGAGTCTGACTCCACTTAAGGGGCCAGCCCTGTGCCGGCGTCTGTCTTACTTTTCAGACTGGAATGGTGCTCTCTACAAATGGCTGCCATTTTCAAGCGCTTCGATCACAGTTTAGTGGTCCAACAGGAATCTTCACGCTCCGTTCAGCAAGCTCTCTCAAAGCCATCGCATTGCTAATTATAAATGTGGGCTGCCAAAAGCCCAGCTTCCTTCTATTCTTCTTACATCCTGCAGATGGCCAAACTTAGGAACTGGTCATCAGATTCCCCCGGAATGACAGCTGGTGACCTGATAAGTCAGGGGTTAGGGTTTGGGCTGGGGGGAAAGTTGTGAGACTGAGTCTCTAATCACAGCCGGGGTGCTCTCTCTAAATGACCGGGGCAGCACGGTATGTCCTCTGGTCTTGGCAAGAAAAAGAGCGAGTCTCTGTGCCCTGTGGTGGAGCCCCACACGGGAGCACTGCAGGGACACACGAGGCCTTGTGTTCTTGGGCACACCTAGTCCTGCTATAGTTTTGTCCCCAAGGATCTGCCCTCTTTTAAATGTGACTCCCTAGAAATAGAGAGGGTCGCTTAGAAATGGCGTGGGTGGATCACTTCTCCGTCCAGAGGCAAGATTAGATGTGAGCATGCAGACTTGATCTGGAACCACCGTTTTTAAAATCAGAGCTTGGGATCAACTTTAAAGAATCAGGTGCTAGGCATGGTGGCACCTTCCTATAATTCTAGTACTTGGGAGGCTGAGACGATTGAAGGTTTGAGGCCAGCCTCAGCAATTTAGTGAGACTATCAGCAATCTAGTGAGACTATCAGCAATCTAGTGAGACCCTGTTTCAAAACAAAAAAATTTAAAAAAGGGCTGGGATTGTAGCTCAGGGGTAGAATGCCCCTGGGTTCAATCCCCAGCACCACACACACACACACACACACACACACACACACACACAAAAGGAATATGACGATTGGCTCCCCAATATACACTAGGACAACTCAGCCTTTCCCCTCTTTCCTGGGTGCAGAGCACTAAAACACTGTCCTTCCCACCCCTGAGGGAGCACAGGTAATTAATGGGGCTGGAAGTTGTTGTTGTTACTATTTTTAAGGTGCTGGAAACCTGGGAGGCCGTAGGGATCCAGCAGAGAATCAAAACGGGAAAACACGTGACCATATCAGTCCACGTTCCTCAGAACAATGAAAGGACAAAGGACTGTGGAGTCAAAGCTGCGCCTTACAAGTTATTTTGCCCTCAGCTGGGTGCAGTGGCACAAGCCTGTAGTCCCAGTACTTAGGAGGCTGAGACAGGAGGATCACAGGTTCGAGGCCAGTCTCAGCAGTGTAGCAAGGCCCTCAGCAACTTAGCGAGACCCTGTTTCAAAATAGAAAATAAAATAGGGCTGGGGGTGTATCTCAGAGGTAGAATGCCACTGGGTTCAACCCCCATTACCCCCCAAAGAGTTATTTTGCCCTCTTTACTGTGCAACTGTGAGTAGGTCCCCTAATCACTCTGTGTCCTAGAAACTTCTTGCAAAATGAGGTACGTGTCAGGGACTTTCCAATTATTCATATTAATTTAAATAATTGAACAACTATTGCTTGTCCACTTGTGCCAGGCAAGGGGCTGGCTGCTGAACTCAAGGACTCAAAACAAGCTGGGTGTGGTGGTGCCAGACTGTAATCCCAGTACTTGGGAGGCTGAGACAGGAGGATCACTGGTTTGAGGCCAGCCTCATCAACTTAGTGAGATCCTCAGCAAATTAGAGAGACCCCCATTTCAAAATGAAAAATAAAACAGGCTGGAGGTGTAGCCTGCAATGTCCTTTGGTTCAATTCCCAGTACCACAAAAGAAAAAAACAAACAAACTTAAAACAGCCTCTGCCCTCCAGTGACTCAAGGGTTCACATTGCAGAACAGGGTACAGACAAGCGCATGAGCAACGAGCCCCATTCTACAGATGGCAGACAGGGAGGTGTACTGGTCAGGCCCCCACAGGAGAGGACCTGCAGACAGCCGCCTCAGCCAAGGTCTCGCCCTTCCTGGGCAGCCACACCCAGTGACCAGCGAGGCCAGGCCGCCAAGACCCAGCCAGCTGGCCACTTCCACTCCACCCAGGACGACCCCGGGTGCAGCATCCACTCCAGAGCCTGCTGGCGTGGCCAGGTGGCTGTAGGCCCTGAACGTCATTTGTCTTCTTCTGCTTGTCCCTGCGTTGCCCTGGCATTGGGCAACAGGTGCGCCTCTGCGCTCCACATCTTGTCTTCAAGCCTCCACTCAGAAGCTACTTCCAGAGAATCCAACTGCCACACAGCCAGGGGGACACGCAGAGGTCATGGCTGTTTTGAGTGGACGGAGGGGCCAGGGACAGGCTTAGAGTCCACTCGGGTCATTTCTGGCCCTGTGTGATGCTGGGGATGGCTGTGCCCTCCATACGCCTCCATCTTAGTTTGGTTTCCCTGAAAGCAGGACCCCCACCCTAGGCAAGGACTGGAGTGTGGGCCATTTATCCATTGGGTGATGCCAGGAAGCAAGAGTGAGAGGTGGGGAGAAGACCCAGGACGTGCACAGTGGTGCTGCTTGACCGGTAGGCAGCGGGGGCTCTGTCCCCCTGGGGACTACCAGGTCTTGGGATTCTTCCCTCTTTCCTTCTATTTGCTCACGGACTGACTGGGAAGGTTCACTCCCCGGTCTCCACCTCAGTCCTCAGGCTGCCCTTTGCCTTGAGGCGGGATGGAAGATGTAAAGATGGGTAGCAGGAGACACAGGGGACAACAGTGGCCATGATTAGAAGTCTAGATTCAGTTTACCCTCAAGACAGGCACAGTGGCACACGCCTGTAATCCCAGTGCTTGGGAGGCTGAGACAGGAGGATTGAAGGTTCAAGGCCAGTCTCAGCAAATTAGGGAGGCCCTTAGTAACTTGATGAGACCCTGTTTCAAAAGAAAAAAAATATAAATATATGTATGGCTGGGGGTGTGGGTCAAAGGTAGAATGCCCCTGGGTCCAGTCCCTAGTACAAAAAAAAAGTTTGCTTTTACATACTCTGATCACAAACAGCATAATTAAATAAATTATTAGACCTTATCCAGGGGTCATCTGATTATTCAACTGTGTGTCAAATCTTCTCAAGTTACTCTCAAGTTACATTAATGTAGTACTGTTTTTAAGTTCATAAAACAAAACACCCTGATGGGGGAATTATTAGATAGGTTTCCTCAAGAACAAAGAAGAAAACCCCTAGTAGGTAATAATATGGTCACTCTCCAACACAAAGGAAAACTAAAAACATCCTCTTAGCCATGCCCCTCTAATATATGTTTTATATGTACAAATGTGCCTGGTGTAGACGCAGCCAGCAGGTTCCTCTCCAACGCCCACACTCTACCCTGTCTCTCAGCCTGTGCTCTTCCTTGATTATCTCAATAAAATCAGTCCTGTGGCTCACTGTGACCTGTCCTGACATTCCTTTCTGTGATAATGTCAAGGATGCTCATGGCCTCGGTCAAGGTCCATCTCTCCATGGGGGACCTCCTCAGGATGCCCATCCTGGTGACAGGCTGAGCAAGCTCTGGGAGCTTTGGAGAAAGACCTGAGGCTAAAAAGCATTTAAGGAGCTGGGTGTGGTGGTGCATGCCTGTAATCCCAGTACTTGGGAGGCTGAGACAGGAGGATCACAGGTTTGAGGATAGCCTTCGCAAGTAGTGAGACTCTCATCAGCCTAGCAAGACCCTGTTTCAAAATGAAAAAAAAAAAAAAAAAGCTGGAGGCGTAGCTCGGAGATAGAATGTCCCTGAGTTCAATCCCCAGTACAAATAAATAAATAAATAAATAAATAAATAAATAAATAACATAAAAATAAAATACAGCTAAGGGTGTAGCTCAGAGATAGAACATCCCTGGGTTCAATCATCAGCACCAAAAAATAAAAAAGCATGCAGTGACGAAGTGTCCCTGTGGGCAGTGTGACATCCACGGCCCCTCACAGCAGCGGCTGAAATGAGAGAAGGCTCAGGGCCATGCCAGGGACAGGGACCCTCTGGTTCCCTGCAGCCTCTTAGCTATCCCGTGCTTGACTTTCTGCCATTTTCTCTTCCATGACTACCCTGGTGTTCCTGGAGGACACAGATGGCCAACTGCAGCCTCGCTGGGCTGTGGTAGGCTGCAGGGACAAGGCAGACAGAGTGGCCGCCATGCCGTGGGTGCACACCCTGCCTTTGTGCTGATTAGTCCTGAGCCTTCACGCCAGTTGCTACCCTGTTTCCTCATCGGTCAGTGGGGTGCATCAAAGTACGCCCCGAGGCTGGTGGTGAGGTCCCATGTCACCTTGCCTGGAGAGCACTTCGCAGGGGCTGGAAGGAAGACGAGGACATTCAGGTTGAGTAGCCCTTATCCAAGATGCCTGGGAGCAGAAGGGCTTCAGCTTCTGGATTGTTTCGGAATTTAAAAAATTTGCATATACATAATGAGATATCTTGGGGATGGGTCCCAAATCCTGAAATTCATTTATGTTTCATAGGCACCTTAAACACACAGCCTGAAGGTAGATTTTTATAATATTTTTCATGCACCTGTGTTTTGACCGGCCCAGCACCTGAGGTCAGTGGGAGTTTTCACGGTGCCGTCAACTGACACTCAGAGTTGAGGATTTGGGATTGTAGATGTTTGGAACAGGGCTGCTTAGCTTGCTCTTGGCAGCAGTCAGAATCAGTAGCTCTTTCACGGCACGTCTTGCCTGCGATGGAGGTCACTCAGCCATACCGCAGCTGCAGGGTAACGTCGACTGTCCCTTACAACCCCACAGCCGCAGCACAGGGCGGTAGTTGCATCTCCACGCAGTCGTGAGAGGTGGCCCTGGAGGGGTTCCTTCTCCTCTGGTGTATAAAGGGCAAACGCAGCACTGCTGACACAAAGCCGAGCCAGCAGCCCTCCCTGCCTCAGGCTTCCTGGGCGAGGTCCACAGCTAACTCAGGCCTCCCCAGGCCACCGGGCTGGAGGATGGCTTCAGAAAACTGTCTTAATGCTCGCACTGGGATCAGCCTTGACGCGCCATGGAACAGACTGCTTTAATGTCATCTCTCAGCAGCTTTATTTTGTGTTTACTAAATTACTTATTCTACAGTACACCTGATGAGAGGCACACTTCGTTATTCGTGAGTTCTACCCTAGCAGAAATATACTAATTTTGGACGTGAGCACTTCTGGGTTGCTTGTCTGTTTCATTCATCCTTCATTTCTTCCTTCCCTCTCCGCATATGACTTTTCGGTGGAGGAACCCCCCCCCAGTCCTGTCCTGCTGAGACCAGGGTCACCTTATGGAAGGAGATATCCCTCTTCAGTCTCTTCAGCAACCCTCTGAAGAGGATAAAATCAAAACAACAGAAAAGCAAACAGTAGCAGGAGACAGTTAAAACCAAGAACTCTGAACTCTGGTCAAGGTTCAAGGGCTGACTGTACTTTTTAGGAAGAAATGTCACTGGGGTTAG
Source organism: Glis glis (assembly GCA_004027185.1). Classification (NCBI taxonomy): domain Eukaryota; kingdom Metazoa; phylum Chordata; class Mammalia; order Rodentia; family Gliridae; genus Glis; species Glis glis. Next base: position 19,776 of record PVJS01013124.1, on the reverse strand, counting down.
TAATATCCATTCCTTTGTACCAAGCACCTATGGAGATGCCTTGCACCTATTTTTATATGAGTTTATTGGAGCATTATAGTCTCACATCATAATGTAAATCATGTTGACAGTGACATGCATGCACACAGCACTTGGTGCCCCCCTGCTCCCTCTCCATCCCCCGCTTCCCCATACAGAGTACTGAGATTGAAGCTCGTTCTTCCCCCTCTCCTTCCCTTAGACCACCTCCCTGGCTCCACTGAGGTTTCTCCTCCATTACCTGGAGTCCCTCTGGTATCCCCATTACTCCCTAGCTTCCGCATATTAGAGAAAACATAGGAACCCTTCACTTTCTGTGACTGGATGCCTGATACTTATTATGCTACAAGACAAGTTTTGTTTCAACTAGAATGGCATACTGTAATTAACCTAGGTTTCAAAGTTAGACACATGTGGTTGATGATGGAACATATCCGGCATGTTCTGGGTTTGAATTTCTAAGCCCTAATTAAAGTTTTTAAACTTCCCTTTATAGCAGGCATCTTTCCCAGCCCAAAGGTACTTAAGGATAAATCTAGAACATGATCAAAAGCTATGACCTTGTAAAATATTGTTTAACATTGACTACTATTATGGTTTATTTATCATTTTATTTGTGCATTATAATTGTATACCAGTGAGATTAAAAGTGACACATTCATACACACACACACACACACACACACACACACACACATCACTCGGTGTGTTTCCTTCCAATCCCATCCTGCTACCCCACCTCCCTGTACACATTAGTAACACTGGTAGTGATACCTTCATATGTGAACATAACATTATTTGATCTGCTTCCTTCCTCAAGCCTCGTCTCCCTTCCCCATTATCCCCATCCCTTTCCACTATTCTACTGGTCTCTCTCCTCTTTTATCTAAAGTCCTTTTTCTTTTCTATTTTCTCTCTAGCTTCCATATAGGAGAAAACATAGGACCCTTGAAGTTTTAAGACTGGCTGATTTAACTTAGCATAATGTTCTCAAGTTCCAACCATTGTCCTACAAATGACATAATTTTGCTCTTCTTTATGGCTGAGCAAAACTCCAGTGTGTGTACATACCATGCTTTTTTATCTATTCATCTGTTAACAGGACACCTCGGCTGGTTCCATAATTTGGCTGTTGTGACTTCTGCTGCATGGATATGCATGTATCACTATAGTACTCTAACTTTAATTCTTTTGGAAAGATACTGAGGAGTGATATAGCTGGCTCATATGGCTATCCCAGTCCTAGTTTTTTGAGTAACCTCCACACTGATATCCATAGTTGTACTAATTTGCAATCCCACCAACAGTGAGTGTATAAGTGTTCCTATTTCCCCACATCCTCTCCAGCATTTATTATTGTTTATATTCTTTTTTTCATGTTTATTTTTTTTAACTTTTTATGTTCATTTATTGGTGCATTGTAATTATACATTTTGATATATGTCAGGGTATTGTTTATATTCTTGATGATTACCATGCTAACTGGAGTTAGATGGACTCACAGTGTAGTTTTGATTTGCATTTTGCTGATTGCTAATAAAGTTGAAAGTTTTTTCATGATTACTACTATTAATTACTATGCCCAGATACAACAAGGAAGAGGAAGAAAATTGTGTATGTTGGAGGAGGCTGGGAGCAGCCCCACAGGGAAGGAGTTCATAGTTACTCTGGTCGCTTTGGCTCAGAGCTGGTGATGGAAAGAACCTTCCCCAGGAGAGGGGACAATCTGAGCAGCCCTCTGAGGACTGGCATGACAAACAGAGGTACTCCTCAAAAGTCAAGCAAAACAGGCAAGCAAAAATAAAAAAACAATGCATTTGGAAGTAGGTTGCGATGATGCGCTGTCTTAGAGTGGCTTGCTCCAACTTTGTAGCCACTCATATGAGTCTGTTCATTCTCAATTCAGGAAAAGCCAGCATCTTGGAATACAGGTTCTAGGTGTTAGGATCACAGCCTATGATGGAAGCCGTAGACTCCCCATTTAGCCACGGAACCACTGAACCTACCCTCTCTGAATCCTGGGGCCACCGCCTTGATGTGTTTCTTACCTGGAGTATTTTAGGGTAGATGAGGTTATGCGAGTGAGCGGGTTGAACCTTCAAGTTTATCCTTAAGTGACAATTTGGGGATTGGGCTCCTGTCAACATATGGTCTCTCATCAAGTTCTTTGATTTCTACTTTGCGGATGAAAAAAAGGAAGAAATCAAGGAAGGTCATCCATGAGATAGTTTGTGACTAGCCTGGAGAGGGGAGGATGCCATTGGCCCACATCTGTTGGCCATCTGTCAATCAAGGCCCTCACCCCTGTGAAAGGCAGCCTGGGAATTGTAGTTTTCTTGAGTGCAGGGAAAGTGGCTACTGGTACTGGTGAGCACAAGTCAGTCTCTGACACTCTTAGTATTAAAGGAAACTGTTTCCCTTTGCTACTAGTTAGCTAACACTCTTCTCTGCAGTGATCTCCGGCAGCTTGCAAAGCAGAGTTTATGCTTGCAGGAGTTAAGGGGAATGTTCAAGTTCCCAGAGCTGATTGAAAAGTAGAATCATATCGTTTTTCCAGTGCCCCGTTGTAATAGTGGGTGTAAGTTGGTCATGCTGCAGGTCACTCTGAATGCCACCAGCAGCAGGGCCCTCATTTCAGGCTGCTTGGACCTTCTGGCTGCATCCTCTTACCGAAAGAATCCATGCTTGGCTACAGGGGAAGAGAGTGTGGACCATCTGCACACTGATCCCTCAGTGCTTCCCCCTTCGGTGACCCATGTCACTTCCGCGCACACGTCATTGCTCAAGGAAGCCATCCGGGTGCAGCTCAGTGGAGGGGCAGGGAGTGTGATCTTCCCAGATGCCCAGGAAGGGGAAGAGAACCCATGGTGAGCATTAGTGTCTCCTACACCCACAAAGGCTGAGGAAGGAGCTCGTGAAAGCTGGTCAGGCCCACTTTCTGATGGCTGCTTGCGGCACATCTATTTCTATCACCATTCTTTTTCAGAACACAGAATGTGGTAGTGTCTTGGGATCCAGGATAGCTGATGCTTTCTATTCACACAGCACTCTTCTTTCTGTTCTAGAAAACACCCTTTCTTTCAACCCCTGAGGTTCTGGGGGGATTGTATATCATGAAATTTTGTGTAAAATGCAAAGCCCCTTTGGATTTTAAGACGAGGCAGGTACTAGTTTCCGTAGGATTATGAGTGGAAGGGAGAGTTGGCTTGAGCAGACCCCCGGTGCTATAAGGAGTAAGCCTGTGTGTGGAGGGAAGAATGAGGACAGAGGGCAAAGAGGGTTCAAGCCAAGACAGACAGACAGACAGACACAGGATACACACATGAGGGAGGGAGGCTATGCTGTCAGACCGGGACCTCGGATGCAACCACACCTGACCCAATCTAGCCTTGGCCATCAGAGTTACAGGACCCAATCTAACCCCAGCCCATGCTGTTTGATCTTTGAGCTGGTTGGAGTTGAGTTTTCTTCATTAACAAGTGAAAACGTTCTGAATAATGTGCTCATCATTTATAAAAGTCTGCAGCAATGCTACTCTGGCACCTGGAGGGAGGAGCACACAGTTGCAAGAAGATGGGGTTCCCACCTGACTACAGACAGCGAGAACACAGGCCAGGCCTGGATCTTTGGCCGAGAGCCAGGGTAGGACTAGCAGCTCAACACCTGGCACGGTGGTTCTCCAAGGAGCCTGCAGATGTTTAGGGCATGGTAGCTGAGGGCACGCATCCACATGTGTCAAGTTTGAGCAATTGTAGATGACTTAGGGAGCCTCCTGTTGGAATGACTGTTTTCTTTTTAATATAATTTTATTAGTGCATGACAATTATACATCTCAGAGAGGTTCAATGTGATACAAACACACATGCACACAGCATTTGGTGCATTTCCATATGAATCCCACCCCGCTACACCCTCCTCCTTCCCTCACATGTTAAGAAACTGGTAATACCTTCATACGCTGCCCTAGTATTATTTGAACTGTTTCCTCCCTCACTCCTCCTTTTTCCTCCCCCAATCCCTTTCCACTGTTCTACAGATCTCTCTCCACATTATTACAATCCCATATCCTGTTTTCTCTCTAGTTTTCACATATGAGAGAAAACATACAATTCTGACTTTCTGAGACTGGCTGATCTCACTTAGCATAATATTCTCTAGTTCCATTCATTTTCCTGCAAATGACATAATTTTGTTCTTTTTTATGGCTGAGTAGAATCCCATTGTGTGTATATACCACTTTTTAAAAAAATCTATTCATCTGTTAACAGACACCTAGGTTGGTTCCATAATTTGGCTATTGTGAATTGTGCTGCTACAAATATATGTATGCACATATTGCTATAGTATTCTGACTTTAGTTCTTTTGGAAAAATACCCAGGAGTAGTGGGTATCTTCATACATTTCCATAGTATTATTTGAACTATTCCCTTGTTTTCTTTTTTAATATAATTTCATTATATTAAATATAATAATTTATTTCATATTACATTATATTTTTATTATATTAAAATATAATAAAATTATATTTTAGCTGGGTTTATGGTGGTTCCATTCCTAGTCTTTCTTCTCTTCTCTTCTCTTCTCTTCTCTTCTCTTCTCTTCTCTCCTCTCCTCTCCTCTCCTTTTCTCTTTTCTTTTTTCTTTTCTCTTTTCTTTTCTTTTCTTTTCTTTTCTTTTTTTCTTTTCTTTTCTTTTCTCTTCTCTTCTCTTCTCTTCTCTTCTCTTCTCTTCTCTTTTCTTTTCTTTTCTTTTCTTTTCTTTTCTTTTCTTTTCTTTTCTTTTCTTTCTTCTTTTGAGGAGCCTCCGTACGGAACGATCATTGTCTATGCCGTCTGTGGCAGGAAGCCGAATGTAGGCTATGCCTATCCTGTGAAAGGAAGTCTATGTCTATACAGTTCATTACTCTTAATTTATTTTTATTCTGATTTTTATTGTTGATTAAAAAGACACCTGTGAAGATAGGTGTTACGATGCAGTGCCACACTTGTACTTCTTCCAGCCCCCGGAGCTGCTTGGCTGGGGAAGTAATCAGGTCTTGCCAGTGTGTACACAGGACTCCCACAAAGAGCAATCAGGAGAAGAGAGGAAACAAGAAAACCAACATACCTTCCGTGTCTGCTTTCTGCATATGTAATACTTTAATCCTATAAGAACCTGAAAGGAAGTTTAATGCACAAGCAAAGGGATTTATGCTGAGAGCAGGTAGGTGGCTGGCCTCTGTTGTTCAGGTAGCGGGCAGCAGTGCAGGATGGGGCTGGATTTGATTCCCACACCTGTGCACTCATCAGGGAACAATGTTCCCAAGCCAAGGACAGCCTTCTCTGACCCCCAGTCCCATTTGCTAGGGCCCAAATCTCAATGATTGAAACTTAAACACTAAAGACTTTCATTTGTGTTAAAGAGCAAAACTCTTTTATTTTTTTTAGCAAGAAAGAAGTTCCAAAATCAGGAAAGCTTGTGTTTCTGGTGACAAGCTTCATTATTTCATAACTCTATGGCTGGTGGCAGAAAGTCTCAAGGTCAAAGGTCGGGCGCCATTGCTGATGGAGTAGAAATGCAGGAAGAGGCAGCCCGGAACTTAGCAGCCATACAGGGAGGTAAAAACTGAGCTATGTGCTAATAAAGGAGCTATGATTAGAGTCAGTGCTTCCAGAATAAGCCATTTTTTTTACCCCTCTTTATAGACAGAGAGAGAATGAGGAGAAGATAATAGCAGACTAAGAAAGAAGGTATTATTATAGCAATACATGCTTATCCATGTTCAAAACCGCACAAGTCACAATAGCCAAACTATGGAACAGCCTAGGTGACCATCAACAGATGAATGGATAAAGAAAATGTGATATATACACACAATGGAGTTTTACTCAGCCACAAAGAGAACAAAATTATGTAATTTTCAGGAAAATGGATGGAACTAGAGAATATTAAGCTAAGTGAGATCGGCCAGTCTCAGAAAGTGAAGGGTCATATGTTTTCACTCATATGTGGAAGTCAGAGAGAAATTGAGAAACAAAAGGAACTTCAGACAAATGAAGGGAGGTACTAGTAGAATAGCAGAAGGGGATTTGGGGAGGGAGGTGGGAAGGTGAAAGGGAAGACTTAATGAAGGAAAGAATTCAAATAATGCTATGTTCATATATGAAGTTATCAATACCAATTTCAATATTATGTATGGGGAGGGGAGAGATCCAGAGAGAAACACACCAAGTGCTGTGTGCATGAATGTTTCTAGCACACTGAACCTCATTATGATGTCTAATTATAATGAATCAATCAAAAAGAAAAGAAAAGAAAAAATAATAAACTTGAACTACACAAAATAAAAGGAAGTAATATAACAGCCACATAGCAGCATGCACTGAAGCACAGCTTAACATTTAAAAAGGTATTTCCTCTCTTGGAAGACTCCAGAATTACAAGAGTGGCAAGACATGGGGGAAACTGAACAACCCCCAGTTTCCTTCAGTAATATAAGTGTGGGAGATGAATTCCAAGGAGAACAAGTTGAGTGGGAAGTCACACAATGGAATACTATATAGCAGTGAGAAATGAACTAGCCACAAGTAGCCATATGCATACATCTCAAAAACAGAACATTGAACAAAGGGTAGACATTGTATTGCATCATTTACATAAACTTTTCAAAACCGTGCAAACCAGTTAGTCCTACATATTGTCAAGTGGTACTTGAACACGTAACATGAATATAAAGTCATGCATAGGACAGATAAATACCAGATCCAGGACCATGCTTACCTCTGGGTTTTAGGGAACGGGGTATTTGGGATGGGAAACAATACAGGGAGTTTCTATTGCTTTTGTGATGTTCATTGGTTAAGCAGAGGAGGGGCAAAGTGATATTTGCTAAATTATTCTATGCATTTTTACTGCCTAAAATATTTCCTAACAAACAATAGAGAGGCAGACAGTAAACATTAACTTAGCAAACAGTCTGGCAGATGAAAGCGTTGTGGCTTGGCTATGGAATGTCCCCCAGAGAAGCTCATGTATTGGAAATGTCCAGAGGTCAGATAATTGAACCAGGGACCTCACATTATCAGTGGGTAAATCCACTGATGGGTTAATAATTTGAAAGGTTGTACTGGGTGGTGACTGCGGGCAGGTAAGCTATGGCTAGAGGAGGAAGGCTACTGGAGATTGTGGCCTTGGGGACTCTATCTGTCACTGGCCCCTTCCTCTCACTCTCTGCTTCCCGCTGCTCTGAGCAGTGGTCCTCCAACACGCCCGGCCACCATGATGTTTCTACCTTGGAGCCAGCCAAGTATGGACTGAACCTTTGAAACCATGAGCCAAATAAGCCTTTCCTCCTCTAACTTGTTCTTTCAGGTCTTTTGGACACAGCAATGAAAAAGCTAACTAAAACAAAGTAAAAGAAAAGTGGACCATGGAGTTGAGGAAGGAGCCCAAGATTCCCTTAGAATGGATTATGCAAAGTGTGGGGTCCTGCTGCATTGCTTATTTGGCTAACAGCAAAAGAGCTTAAATGTGACATTTAGAAAATATTTTTGCTGATGAATCAAACCTTCATATGTCTTAACCTCTCCCTTTATGCAAATGTAATACCAGCTACACAGTAGAAGAATCTCTTGTGGGTGATTCATTATAGGAAACTGATGTTTTCTAGACTTTTAACTTGATCAAACTATAAATATTTTAAATGTCAAAAAGGAGGACAAAGAATGTCTTGTGCAGCCTTTTTGGGAACACAGCTTGTTCAACAACAGAAGTTGGATTTAGGACGAGCAGAGAGAGGTATTGCATTCACTGGCAGCCAATCCGCACCCTTACAAATTTACAAGGTGAAAAACGTGAGCTACAAAATATGAAAAATAAGCTCCTCTTATTCATTTCTTTGGACTTTTTAATTGATGAAAATATCATAATAGCCTTTACTATACAAAAAGCTTTTTACAAATTTAAAGGAAGGCAAGCACTCCAAAACCAAAGTGGACAATTTACAAATAGATATACCGATGACCAAAGATATATTAAAACATTCACTTCTATTAATTGTCAAAGATATGCAAGGTCAAAGGATTGAGTCCTCGGTGCCATTTTTCACCTGTCACATTGCAAAATATTAGGACAAGTTTAAACTACACTTTCTTATCATGAGTCAGTGCATGCTAAACATATTTTTTTTCCTTAAGACAAGCATCGGTTCCATATGGAGAAGGAAATAGGTTGGCTTTCTGAGTTGTCTTTGTAGTGTGACTTGAAGGGTACCAGAAAATCTATACAAAATGTCTCCAAATTAGCTTAATTTAGGGAATTAAATTTCTTCCCTTGCTCAGTCTTTAGATAAGATGTTCAGGAATTTATTAAAATGCATCGTATTATCTGGAGGTGGTAAGCTCTTAGCCATTACCAACTATTATATCCATTACTAAAATCGGCTTATCTGATCAGACACCTACAAACTGTTTTGTTCTCAGTTTTTTTTCTAGTTTTTAGAAGAAAATATGACTGCAGTAGCAGAGACCTATAATACTTTTACAACAAATTTATAGCAAAAATTTGTGTGTATTGGATATATGTAATACAATGTTGTAGGACTTTATTAACTTTAGATCTCTCTCCATAACAAATACTCAGTTATTTCCTTTTATAACAAAAAAAACTTAAAACAAAATTTATTTGGCATAGTTCATTGATAAATGTATTTATTATTGCACTAAACAGGACAAACAAAAATTTTAGCTTTCTCCTTTCTTATTTTGTTGGCTTCAGATCTCTATAATTAGCATTGAACCAACATTTTCTCCTAAAATAGTTAATCATAGAATGTGTGCTCTTTGTATGCATGATACAACTCATTCTTGCTAAAAAATAAAATTTCTCAGGGACACTTCCCAACCCTGCCAGTTCCCTGAATTTTGATAAATGCCTGTAAGTGGGGACTCAGCACTGTAAGGTGTCCTGGGTGTGGACAGCTTGACACAAAAGGAGTCTTGGGTGACAGAGTTATGAATTGTAGGTGTAGGGGTGCCAGAAAAGATCTCAATAGGGATTGGTGGCTTGGAGGGAGAGAAAGAATGCAGGCAGAGGATTCTGTACCCTCCCAAATGATAACCCAACATGAGAGGAGAAGAGAGAGGACAGCAGCAGCCTCTGTGACACCCAGCTCAGCACTGGGAGGCAGCCTAAGAGGTCTGTGGCAGTTTGCATGTGAGACTGGGCTTAGATGATGCTGGGTGTCAGGACAAGCCAAAGCCGGTCCTGCTAACACCCGCACTGCTCCTGGACATCTCCTGGTGGGCCAGACCGACCTTAGTTTTAGGCAAAGCCATCCTTCCATAAGTAAAGTGCAGAGGATTCAATATGCAAGCCAGTGGAGGAAAAACTTAGCGAGAATGACAGGCTCAAGCTTTAGCCCATGCACTAGACTGTGTCCTTTTGGAGGAAAGGGAGTTGGGTATAGAGCAGTGGGGAAGGTAGTCAAAAGACAGAGCCAGTTCCTGCCACTTCCACCAACATGGAGCTATAACAAAATATGTTAAAATAGATATTCACTTAATTTTTGTAAAGAGCCAATAACAAATAGTACTCAAGAAACAATTTAACCATCAACATGGACCAGAAATAAAGTGGGGACACAGGATGAGAGCAGGGACCAAGTTTCAGGTTGGCTAGAAGCCAGGATCAGAGCGAGAGAGGCATGGCCAGGAGTTCTGCTCCAAGGACGAAGAGCCTGGAGAGGGGCCAGGCTCAGGCAGGTGAGGATGCTCTGAGAAACCTGCAAAGAACCAAGAACTGAGAGCAGTTACTGTCTACAGCTGTTGGAAAGTTTGCTTCTTGCTTGGATGGTAGAAAAGAAAAGGACTAGCTCTTCTGTGTGAAACTGGGCCTAACCGTGTACCAGCAAAGGGCCCGGGCCTGGATGCCAAGGTCCACACCATCAGCATACAGCTTGATTCAGGACTGTGCCGTGCTAGCAAGTGGCAACCTCAGAAGAACTGATGTGAGAGGCTGGCCATGAGTAGGCAGCGAAGACAAAGAGCTCACATTCAAAATCCCAAAATACAGGAGGAAATTAAAGGCATTATGGGTAGCAAAATACTCCAGTAATGGAGAACTCACTCCCAAAGAAATGAAAATAATAATATGAAAGGACTTAAAAGAAGTATGGTGAAATCTTTGAAGGAGTAAAGAGAGGGAAAACATTATTTAAAACAATTATGAGCTGGGTGCGGTGCTGTACGACTTTAATCCCAGTACTTGGGAGACTGAGACAGGAGGATTGCAAGTTTGAGGCCAGCCTCAGCAGCTTAGCAAGGCCCTCAGCAACTTAGTGAGACCCTATTTCAAAATAAAAAATGAATAGGTTTGGGGTGTGACTCAGTGGTAGAGTACCCCTGGGTTCAATTCTTAGTATCATAATTTTTTTAATTAGCAAACATTAATCACTAGTAGGTAGATATGTAAAAGCACCAGTTAGGAGCCTAAAACTGCAAATATAGTTACTGAAACATAAAGGAACAACTCAACAGATGTTATCAAATCTACATGATAACATCAACAGGTGTTATCAAATCTACATGGTACAAGGAAAGGTTATAGTTAAATGAATAAAGTACTGTGGAATTCACCAAGACTATAACACTAAGAGGTCAAGAAATTTAAAAAAATAAAAAACATTGAAACACATGAAAGATAAAGAGGCTGTTATGCATCTGGTAGTGTTTTCCAAAGCAGAGAAGAGAGGAAATGGTGGCAAGGCAATATTTAAAGTGATAAGAAACTGGGCATTGCGGCCCACGCCTGTAATCCCAGTACTTGGAAGGTTGAGACAGGAGGATCTCAGGTTTGAAGACAACCTCAGCAACATAGTGAGCCTCAGCAACCTATCGAGACCCTGTTTCCAAAAAAAATTAAATAAAAAGGCTGGGGGTATAGCTCAGAGGTAGAACACTCCTGGGTTAAATCCCCAGGGAGGGGGAGAGAGAGAGAGAGAGAGAGAGAGAGAGAGAGAGAGAGAATGATTGAGATTCTTCAGAACAAATAAATATGATATACAGGGGGAAGGGAAAGAGGGGTGGGATACAGAGTTATATGCACATGTATTAATATGTCACTTTGAATTACAATTACAATGCATAAATAAATAAATGAATAAATAAATGGTTAAAAAAAGAAATATGCAAATCCTTAGACTGAAAAGGCACATCAAGCTCTGTACAAGATATCAGATATATGGGTTGTAACTGCAGATCATCAAGAAAAAAGAAAAATGACAAAGATGTGTGGGTGGGGGAACCTTCCAGATTACCCACAAAGGAAAAATCATCAGATTAAGATCGTACTTTTCATCAGCATCAACATGGACCGGGAAACAGTGTTCTATCATCACTCCTTTGGTGACAGAAAAGACTGCCACCCTAGAATTCCAAATAAAGCCAAGATACCATCCAAGAGTGAGGGAAAACGAATTTCCAAGCTACAAAGACAAAAGATGTGTAGCCTCATCAAAAAGACAGATAAAACCTAAAGGAAGCAGGTCGCTGCCCTGAGCAAAGGTTGCAATAAATCATGCAAGGAAGACCAGCCAGGATCCAACTTCGACTGAGCCAGTATCCCAGGAAAAGGTACAATGTGTGACACTGCCCAGTGGGATCAAATTGCACCTTAGAAGTATGGCAATTGAAGCCGGGAGTGGTGGCACACGCTTGTAATCCCAGTACTTTGGGAGGCGGAGACCGGAGGATCCGGGTTCGTGGCCAGCCTCAGCTCTTTCTCTCTCTCTCTTTCTCTCTCCCTGTCTGTCTGTCTGTCTCTCTCTACTTAGTGAGGCCCTCCGCAACTTCGTGAGACCCGGTATCACGACACGGCGTAAGTTCAAGTGTGGCTCTCTGCCCACCCATCTCTGTCAGAACCTGAGAAGCCTCCGGGGCCAGCTGCTCTGCCCTAGAGAGTAGGGCTTTGGGGAGATAGACAGTAAAACGAATTTTAACAACTTTGCTCAAATTTATGAATGGAATCCCTTCTCGGTCCTTTTTGAAATTTTATTAAGCTTATAAAATTGTTTTTAATTGCTTCTTTTGATATTTTAATGGTGTTTCTTTTGAATGAGACTCCGTACGGAGGACTTGAAATACTCATTTTCGTTTAGAATACACATCATTCAAACTGTTATTCCTCTTCCTTTGAAGGAGAGGAAATGAGCTAGCCACTCTTCCTGCTTCTTGACTTGGCCCGCCCACCCCACAAAGGCTGAAAGCTGCCATCCCAGGAGCACAGGTCTTGGAGAGAGCCAGATGGTGGGACAATGACAACCAGAGACCTTTGGCTGCACCCTGGCATGTCACATGTTCTAGACTTTCTCCTGAGCTTGAACATTTCCTCTGTGGGGAGCCACATCCTTCCGGGGGCAAGTGTGCTAGTCAGCTTTCAGTGGCTGTGACAAAATACCCGAGAAAAGCAAAGGAGGAAAGATGGACTTTGGCTCAGTCGTTCAGAGATTTCAGTCCATAGTTACTTGACCCCATGGCTGTGGGCTTGTAGTGAGGCAGAACACCATGGCAGAGAGGGTGTGGTGGAACAAAGCCACTAACCTGGTGGCGGCCAGAAAGGAGAAAGAAAGAGAGAGAGAGAGAGAGAGAGAGAGAGAGAGATAAAGATAGATGGATAGATGGGGGCAGGCAGAGGCTGGGGTCACACTATCCCCTCCAAGGATATGCCCCCAGTGACCTACTTCCTCCCACTAGGCCCCAACTCCTAAAGGTTCTCCTGCCTCTCTTTAGCACCACCAGCTGGAGACCAAGCCTTCAAGACATGAACCTCTGGGGGACATTCCAGACACAAACGGTCTCAGCCAGAGCGCAGCATACAGGCAAATGCCAGAGACCTGTCCTCCCGGAGGCCTGAGCAGCCTCTAAAATCCATCCCCACATAGGAAGGGATTTTTCAGCGCTACACTTCCAACGCCTAGAAGAGTGCCTAAATATTTGCCGAATGCAGTCATATGCTTAGGGAGATATGCCTTGACACAATCGGCTCTCCTAAAAGCTCTTTTATGCATACATTTAAAAACGTGCATTACTTTATAATAGAGACAAAAAGAAAAGTTGGAGTTGACAAGCCTGAACATTGCATAGGATATAGATGAACCAGAAAAAAAAAAATGATTTGGAGGCGTAGACAGGTTCCTGAGTGCATTTTAAGCAGAGGCACAAAAGGAAACATTGCTATCTGCTGCCTAAGAGGTTTAGTCTAAAAAATATTGCTGTACTATGAAATTAATTACTATCAGGAAAGAAAGCCCCCATGATTTAAAATCATATTGCATATATCCATGTAGTGTATTACAGTATATGAAGAAAGTTAGAGTAAATTAAAAGCCCTAAAACAATCCAATAGTATGTCAGGTTCCCTGCGGCATGTTAATTATGCCTTCTCCATTCATTTTGTCTCTTTTTTAATACAGGCAATCTCAGAGTTGAGCCTCTTTTCTAATGAGTGGCCATTCTATAGAAAGATCCATTGACCCTCTGTCCCCTTACCATGCCACAGGAGTGGCTGCCACCGAGGCTCCTGGATGCCTCTCCCAACCAATGTGTCTGAGCGTCCCATCTCAACTCACCCTCTAACCCTTAAGTCTTCCAGAAATCGGATCTTTGAAATACTTTGAGTAGCATCACAACTCTGTTATGATGGATTGGGCTTCCGGGACTAGCCTGAGAATATGACCACCTCTGGGACATCTGGATCGATTCTGAGTCAATACAGCACAATTATTAAGGATGGGAGTCCTGCAATGGTCACATCACAGGGGTTTGTTTCCAGGAGCTGACGTTATTAAGGGTGTGACCTCGGACACGCTGAGTGCTCTCTGCCTTCTTTTTCTCATCTGTAAAATGAGAATAATAATTACAATCAACCTTATAGATATAATTATGCACTGAATTATGCCCTACCTCAGTTCATATCTTGAAGTCTCACTGCCTCAGAATGTGACTTTATTTGGAAATAGGGAATTTTTGTTTGGTTGGTTGGTTGGTTGATTGATTGATTTTTATTTTTTTGTGGTTCTGGGAATTGAACCCCAGGGACATTCAACCTCTGAGATACATCCCTAGCCCTATTTTGTTTTCTTATTTGGAAACAGTCTTTATAAGTTGCTGAGGCTGGTCTTAAACCTTCAACCCTCCTGTCTCAGCCTCCTAAATACTGGGATTACAGATGTGCATCACCGCACCTGGCAGAGATAGGGTCTTTAAAGAGGTAATCAATGTTAGCTATCATTCTTATGTATGAAAATAGGTTGCTAATTCGAAATAACTTTCTTAGAACGAAGACTTAGACCACAGCCCGTTCACGATTCTATTAGGTATTAGAATGCCCTGAAGATATTTTCTTTACATGATAGATTTATTCATTCACTCATTCCTACAACAAATGCATTCACTGTTGGTTTTGAGCCAGGAGCTGCGTCCGGTGCTGGGAATCCAAGACGGATCCTCTGTGAATCTCAATGCTTCCTTGAGGAGCTTGGTATCTGGACATGGTCCTCCATGGCGCTTGGCATCCTGGGAGCAACAGGTGGTGGCTGGAGTTCTGGAGGGTTGAGCACAGCAGTAAGACAGAGTCATGGACCATCAGCAGGGCAGGCAGAAGAGGAGCTCTGAACAAGCCAGGACCCAGCCCCACTCTTGTGTGCATGTGGGTTTTCTAGGGAACTTGCAAAGTCACCGGGTGCTGACCCACAACAGCCAGAGAATGGCCCTGTCTGAGCAAGACGCCCATGCTGGGTGACAGGTGAAGAGGCTGCCAACAGAGGCCAGCTCTGCCTGTGAAACTACAGCCAGGGCACGAGTAGCTTCCAACAGGAAGGATATGCTGGTGCGTTCTGTCTACCTGGCCACCCTCCTGTGGAGGAGGACTGGAGTGGTCGCTTAAGCCCCTCCGGGAGGCTGTGGACATAGCTAGGTCAGCTTTCTTTGAAATTGCAATGTCAGTAATGAGTTTCACAATATCTCTACTTTTCTTAATGTTCATGCAGCTGGGGATCAAACTCAGTATCTCTATTTTTAAGCCACTTGCTCATGTGTCATTGATATACAATACTACGCATATGCACTTCAGTTATAAAGTTCAATGTGTTGGCTTATGTATAAACCACTGAAATATGCACCACAGTCGGGATCATAAACCCAGCCACCATCATCTAATGTCCCCTGTGCCCCTCTGGGAGCCCTTCTTCCTGCCCCTGCACCTGCAGGCAACCCCTGATGTGCTTTCTGTGACTGTAAATTAGTTAGCATTTCCTAGAATTGTATATAAATTAGATCATAACATATATATTCTTTTGGTCTGGCTTCTTTCAGTAAGTATAATTATTTTGAGATATACAAATGTTCCTACATGTATTGTAGATCAATAATTTCTTCCTTTTTTTACAGTTCAGTTACTGGGGATTGAACCCAGGGGCATTCTACCTCTGAGCTATACCCCATTCCTATTTTCTATTTTTCATTTTGAAAAAGGGTCTTACTAAATTTCTGAGGCTGGCCTCCACTCTGTGATCCTCCTGTCTCAGCCTCTCAAGTACTGGGATTACAAGTGTGCATCCCCACACCTGGCAATTCCTTCCTTTTTATTGCTAAGCAGTATTCCATTATATGAATATGCTGCAATCTGTCTATTTGGTCACCTGTTGATGGGCATGTGGGTCATTTTGTGGTTTGAAATTTTGCAAATTAAGCTGTTATGAATATTTCTGTACAGGTTTTTGTATGGATATATGCTTTTTCTTTTCCTTGGGTAAATTTCCAGGAGTGGAATGGTGGATTAGATGCAGTTCAGAAATTGCAAACTGTTCTCTGAAGTGTTGGTCATCAAGTAATGTTCATAACAACAGCAAGTAAGATTTCCAGGGCCTTCACATCCCCATCAATACGATTAGTTTTTCTAATGTTAGTTATTTTAATAGATGTGTAGTTGTGTATCGTTGTAGTTTTAACTTTCATTCTCTAATGACTAGTGACAAAATATTTGTTCAAATCTTTTGAGGATATTTTATGGATTGTTGGTTTACTTATTATTAGGTTTAGAGGGTTTTTCATATTTTGTGGATAGAAGTCCTTTATCAGACACAAGCTTTGCAAATATTTTCTCTGTCTGTGGCTTCTTTTGTTCTCAACTTGGTGTCACTTGAAGAGAAGACTTCTTAATTTTAATTAAGTCTTATTGATCACATTGCTTTATTGCACATGTATTTGGTAGCATACATAGGAATTCTTATTCCATCTTTTCTTTTAGAATTTGAATAGCTTTAGGCTTTACATTTGGGCAAAGGATGTATTTTGAATTAATAGCAATTAAGCCAAATTGGATCGTAGTTGTATTCAGGACTCCTCTACCTTTACTGATTTTTGAATTGTTCTATCAGGTATTGAGAGAAAGGTTCGAAGATCTTTGACTCTGTTCCCTCTGCACTTCATCAGCCGTTGCCTCATGCATTGTGAAGCTCTGTGATTAGATGTATTCATTAGGCGTATATTGGAGATCGTCATGCCTTATTGATGAACTCACCACCTTATCCTTACGAGATGAATTTCATTATCTCTGGTAATGTTATTTGATCTGAAGTCTACCTTGTTTGAAATTAATATAGCCACTACTTTCTTTTGATTTATCCTGGCACATAATATACTTTTATTCAGTTTTCTTTAATCTGTGTCTTTATATTTAAATTGTGTTATTTTCATAGGCAGCATATAGTTGTCTTTCCATTTTATTCAATCCGACAATTTCAACCTTTCAAATTTAGATGTTAAACCACTAATATGTATTGCAAATTGCTTAGGTATTGATCACCTGGCTATCTATTTCCTATCTGTCTTTTTCTTTGTTCTCTTTTTCTTCTTACCTGCCCTCTTTTGTAATAAATATTTTCCACTCTCCCATTTTGTCCCCTTTGTTGGATTATTAGTTCTAACTTTTTGTTTTCTGTTTGGGTGGTCCCTTTAGTCTTGTACCACACATTACTCACATATCCAGTGGACCTGCAAGTGGTAGCACAACACTTCTTTTTCTTTTCTATTCTTTTCTCTTCATTTCTTTTCTTTTCAATTTTCTTTTCTTTTCTCTTTCATTTCTTTTCATTCTGATTCCATTCCATTCCATTTCTCTTCCCTTTCCTCTTTCTTTCTTCCTTTCTTTTCTTTCTTCCTTTCTTTTCTTTCTTCCTTTCTTTTCTTTCTTTCTTTCTTTCTTTCTTTCTTTCTTTCTTTCTTTCTTTCTCTTTCTCCTTCTTTTCTTTTTTCTTTTCTTTTCTTTTCTTTTCTTTTCTTTTCTTTTCTTTTCTTTTCTTTTCTTTTTGTGTGGTACTGGGGATTGAATCCAGGGGTGTTCTACCTTTGAGCTACACCCCCAGCCCTATGTAATTTTTTTTAAATTTTGAAACAGGTCTCACTAAGTTTCTGAGGGTCTTACTAAGTTGCTGAGGCTGGCCTCAAACCTGAGATCCTCCTGTCTCAGCCTCCCAAGTACTGGGATTACAGGTGTGCTACCACACCTGGCTAAATCACACCATTTCATGTGTGCCACATCAAGAAAACATTCAATAGAATGTTCTGCTTATCCCTGCCAGCCTTCACTATGTGGTTGTCATATATTTTACTTTTATATATGTTATTAACCCCATATATTCTTATTGTTTGTTGAAAGAGTCCACGTATTTTAAACATATTTAAATAATAACAAAAAGCCATCATGTTAATAAATGTCAATAATCATTTGTTATCAGTTCCGGTGCTGTTTTTTCTTGTAGATCCAGGATTTCTGTCTGGCATCATTTTTCTTCTGCCTGAAGAACTTCCTTTAATGTTTCTTATAATTTCTGTCTGCTGAGGTGAGTCCTTATAGTTCTTGAATATCTAAAACTATCTTTTTTTTTTCGGTACCGGGGATTGAATGCAGGGGCGTTCTACCTCTGCGCTACGCCCCCGGCCCTATTTTTTATACTTTATTTTGAGACCGGGTCTCACGAAGTTGCGGAGGGCCTCACTAAGGAGAGAGAGAGAGAGAGAGCGAGACAGGGAGAGACAGCGAGAGAGCTGAGGCTGGCTGCGAACCCGGATCCTCTGGTCTCCGCCTCCCAAAGTACTGGGATTACAAGCGTGCGCCACCACGCCTGGCTTAAAGCTATCTTTTTTGATATATGTATTTTTAAAACTCCTAAATATAAACTTGACACATAGAAACATAAAATTTGCAGATATTAATGGGGGCACTATGTGATATTTCCACACATATTTACCTTGTGAAATGTTTACATCAAGGCCGGGCGTGGTGGCGCACGCTTGTAATCCCAGTACTTGGGAGGCGGAGACCGGAGGATCCGGGTTTGGGCCAGCCTCAGCTACTTAGTGAGGCCCTCTGCAACTTCGTGAGACCCAGTTTCAAAATAAAGTATAAAAAATAGGGCCGGGGGTGTAGCTCGGAGGTAGAACGCCCCTGGGTTCAATCCCCAGTACCGCAAAAAAAAAAAAAAAGTTTACATCAGGTCACACACATCTATGTCTTCAAGTGCTTATCAATCTTTATGGCAAAATAATTCAGAATCTTTCTAGCATTTTGAAATATACAGTACATCATTGCTATTTATATATCTAAAAATCTTTATTTTTTCCTTCCTTTTTGGAAAGATGTTTTATTGGGCATAGAATTCTAGAGTGACTCTTTTTCCCTTGAAGATGCTTCCCCATTACCTTATCTCTTATGTTGTCTCCATCAAGACCTCTGATGTCATCCTTGAGTATGGGGCTCTCTGTTATGTCTTTCCCCCCCCAAATTTAAAATTTCCCTTTATCACAGGTTTTTAGCAACTTTAGTTTGACTTGCCTTTGTGTAGTTTTATGCCTTTTTCTTGTGCTTAGATCTCATAGAACTTCTTGGGCTTTTAGTTTTATTGTTTTCAATCATTTGAGGTAATTGTTGCCTATCATTTTTGGGGGAGAAGGGAATGAACCCATGGATGTTCTACCTCAGAGCTACACCCCCAGCCCTACTTTATTTTTTATTTTGAAACAGGGTCTCACTAAGTTGGCCCCAAACTGTCAATCCTCCTGCCTCAGCCTCCCAAGTCCTGGGATTGCAGGTGTGTGCCACCACGCCCGTCTATTATTTCTTTCAATATTTTTCCCTGCTCTCCTGTAGAACTAAAATGGTATGTGTATTAAGGTGCTTGACATTGGCTCGTTGTTGGCCTTTGCATTTAAAAACCTATTTGTTTGGGGAATAGTTTCTATTGCTATGTCTTCAAGTTCTCGGAGCTTTTCTTCTGGAACGTCCAGCACACCATAGATCCTGCTCAGTGGGTATCCGTCACACACACACTTTGGTTCTTTCTCTAGAAGTTGGATTTGGTCATTTTATGCCTTCTTCTTTTTTATTGGGTGCATTGTAATTTTATATCATATTGGGGTACAGAGTGTCAGAAAAATACATGCACACAACTCTTGTTGCCCTCCTTACCATGTCCCCCCCTCACCCCACAAGTCTTTGAGATTGAGATTGGAACTGGCATTTTTGTATGCATTTATAGTATTTCTTCTACCATTGTATTCTTTTTTTTTTTTTTTTGCAGTACCAGGGATTGAACCCAGGGGCGTTCTACCTCCGCACTACACCCCTGGCCCTATTTTTTTATACTTTATTTTGAAACCAGGTCTCACGAAGTTACGGAGGGCCTCACTAAGTAGAGAGAGAGAAAGACAGGGAGAGTGAGAGAG
>PVJS01013123.1:0-42619 GCA_004027185.1 Glis glis | reverse complement strand
GGAGAGAGAGAGAGAGAGAGAGAGAGAGAGAGAGACGGGAGAGAGAGAGAGAGAGAGAGAGAGAGAGGGAGAGAGTGAGCTGAGGCTGGCCGCGAACCCAGATCCTCTGGTCTCTGCCTCCCAAAGTACTGGGATTACAAGCGTGCACCACTGCCCAGCAGATTTCTGTGTTTCTGAGATCATTGCTGCTTCCTGGTCCTTGCTGGTGACCTTGCTTCAGATTGCCTCTGGGTTCCTGGAAGTGATGTTACAAATGGCTGCAGGTATCAGGGACATGTCCTGGTATGTCCTGGTGTCTGGGAAAGGAGGAAATAAGGTCAAAGAGTTTAGGATGCTTTGTGCTACAAAATATACTTTCTAATAGGCAAACTCTTATCAGCACAAGTCTCTCTTTCATGAGAAAATGGAAACCAAGCTATTTTCTGCATTAACATATATACACTCTTCTTCACATAGAGCATTGCCAGAGACCTCTCGATTCTCAATTCTTTCATTATGCCCCCTGGAAGCCATGACCCCAGCTTCCGAAGTAGACCTGGGTCAGAATATTTTCATAGTTTCTTCTACACCAGGAGAGAGTTCTGGGCAGGTAGTTGATCTCCCTCTTTGTCTCTATTATCAACCTCTTTCAAAATGTCTTCCATAGAGTGCAGAAAGGATGATGAAGGAGATAGCCATCGCTGAACCCTTAAGGTGTGGCAGGCAGTGGGCTAAGTACTTTTCCCCATTATTTAATGTAATCCAGGTAGATACTATTATGATTCAAATTGAATTAATTAATTGAATTAATGAAAAATTAAGTCCTAAATTAAAATGACTTCCCAAGGCTGTAAAATGATAGAGCTCAGATTCTTAGGAGAACCCAGGACCTAAGTTTACAACCAGAGCAATGTTTTGTGGCTAACTGAATGGCCTATTTCTCCTAATACTTGACCCATTCAGGGCATTTGGTGAGTCAAAACCTGAAGAGAAATAAAATGTGGGATGTAGAATTCTATCCTTATTTCTAGTAAGGACATTCTTTCACTTCTTTGTATTTTTGGCAGTGCTTCCTTGTGTCTCACATCCTACACTCTCCTATATACATCTTCCAAGAACCAGATTCCTTCCTGCTGTAGATAAAACCAGTTCTTGCTTTCAGTAAGGTTGAGGAGCACACCCTCCGTGTAATGATTGCTTCCACTAGAGAAGTTCACTCCCAATGTCCTTAGTGTTCTACAACTGCATTCATCCACGCTTGTTTATTGAGCACTTACTAACTTCAAGGTAGTTTTCAGCACCAGGAATATAGTGATGGAAACCAGTCCCTCTCATGTTTTCCAACAGATCCCATTTTTTTCTGATTTCTAGCCCAACTTGGTTGTGTTAATCTTACAATTCTTGATCTAAATTCAATAACTGAAAGAATTCCTTATCATTTTTCCACCTGATCTTTCTCTTGGAATCCTGGAGCCACATGTATTTGCAGACTCAGTGCACGATGTCTCCTTTTCAGGTCAAAGGGAAGGGAAGGAATATCAGCGAGCAGCTACCTTATGTGCTCGTGTTTATAATTCATTGTCTCATTTAATCACCATAGAAGCATAAGTGGGCAAAGGTTATTACCCTAATTTCAAATGAAACACCTGAAAGTCTTAAAGCTCAAATCACACAACTTGACAAAGTTTGAGTTTAGAGGTGGAATTCCAGGGACAATGTAAAGGGCTTCCTTTTCTTCCTACTTGAGAAGGGAATTGTTTTCCTGAGGTCCCAGCCTCAGAAAAGTGCTAGGAAGAAGCCAGCATTTCCAGGCCAGGAGGTAGATGAGAACAATGATTAAAATATAGCTCACTGTTATGGACCTCCCACCCATCCACGAGACAGTCCCTACAGGATGTGGTGAGTAGAGCTTTGCCCCACACAGAAGCCCCACTGCTTGAACTTCTACTTTTGGAGTTTTATTCCTTGACTCTTCAATGTTTTCAGTCTTCCAACACTATCTGTTGACTGGGAGGCAGAGTCTGTGGAAATGGGACAGTTAAGATAGAAAGAAGCCCAGTTAGATTCTAGAAGCAACTTTTCCTATCACTCAAAGTTGAAAATGTCAGCCTTTATTCTGCAAACTACACATTGTGGGAAGTAGGGAGAGTTTGCCTCTGGAATCTCTCTTGCAGTCCCAGTGGGATTGGTTACGGGGTCCATGGTTGACGATCTCAAGTTATACAATGGGATCTAAGCCTGTACAACACATAGAACACCAAAGCATGATGATGTTAGGCTCTTTCCCTTACTAAGTATGAAATCTCTATATTACAGTTCTCTACAGAGCTAGACTCAGTATAGACATGATTCATTTAGTCTACCAAAGATGTATTTGTGCAATCTTTTCAGATATCCTTTAAAAATTGATTTCATCTATAATGTCTATGAAGAAAGTATTTTAATGAACATTGAGGATATTGAACTTTTGAATATGTTCTAAGATATCTTTGTGTCTTTTTTCTTTTATATTTTAGGTGATCCTAAAGTATATGTTTTTTTTTTTTAAAAAGGGGGCTTATTTTGTAGAGTGGGTGCAAGTATAGGCTAACATCATTCTGAAGAAATATACTTAGAGATGACTAGGTGAGAGAGGGCTTAGATTCGAATTGGCCCATTGTTAGTTGAAGAAGGTCATGCTTGTATTTGCATGTTCTTGAGGTAAATCAAAGGATGATATCAGCTGTGAATCACTCAAAGGATTTCATATTCACAGAACTTGGCCTAGGGACTATATAAAGAGGTACATTTAGGGAACTTGTACTGAAGGGAACAGAGTAAGTTGAGTTTAGCTCGTCTGTTGGGAGAAGCTCACAATGAAGCTCCTTTTATTGATTCTGATCCTGCAGGTCACTGTGTCTGAAGCTGCTCCAGTCAATGAAACAATCTCTCTAGAACAAGCACTTATAGATGCTAAAGTGAGTATTGTTCCTATATTACTTATCTAGCATGTTTTTTGTCTTTAAGGTTTATTATGTTTACCTGTTTTATTTTGAAAATACTATTTGAAATCTGGTGTAGGAGGCCATTGGACCTCAGTATTGAATTCTTCTTTGCAATAGAGGGATATTTAAAAAAGAATTGGTTTTGTAGTAATGTTATAAAATGAGTGAGTGATATTTGTCCCTTCTACTAAAAAGCTTTGGCCCAGGACTGTCAGTTCAATTCAATTGGAGTTCGCTTCCATCATAGTATTTGACATTAGTCATTTAGTGCCAGTGAATAATCTGACATTGTTTAGTGGCTTGAACGCTTGAACCACTTGAGGCATTACAATAATTTCAGCACACTCCCTTCACCCTTGCTCATTTCAAATGTTTCTTCATATGAATTTTTAAAATATTTTATTTCAATTTTTCCTAATTAATGGAATTTGATCTCTAATTTTGTAAAATTAACTAGTCTTTCTTTCTTTCTTTCTTTCTTTCTTTCTTTCTTTCTTTTTCTTTTTCTTTTTCTTTCTTTCTTCTTTCTTTGGCAGCAGAGTCTCTCTCTGTTCCTCATTCTTAAACCTGTGGGCTCAAGTGATGCTCCCACCATAGACTCCCAAGTAGCTGGGACTTCTGGCATGTGCCACTGTGTCCAGTTCTATTTTCTAAAATTATTTTAGCTTTGAAATGATCATATTTGTCCATTGTATGAAGTTTGGTTATTTAAACAAGGAAAAAATGTTTTTTCGGGAGTTCTGGGGATCAAATCCAGGAAAGCAGACTAGGGAAGTGCTCTACTCTGGCAACACAAGAAATTTTTATCCTAACTTAAATAAATAATTTAAATCTTTTAGGGAGATGAAAATGAGAGGTAAAGCATCTCAGTAATAAATATTTGGCAATTTACCTAATGCCATGATATGTGAGATGCTGACGTAGCTTCTAAAAGTTGATAGAAATTTGAAGAAGTAGAAACATACAGATTTTTCCACAAAGCTCCCACAAACAAATTTTGCTAATAATCTATGACAGGTTTTTTATAGCACAGATAATTAAGGTTTTTATTATGATAATAATTGTCCAAAGAAGAACAACCTAACCTATGATTAAAATATCAAAAACAGCTGGTTTGGAAACATCAGTGTGCAGCTGTCAATATGCAGAGCTATGTGAGTATACATTACTGAATGTATTTTTTTCCAGAGGTACTTGGAAAAATTTTACAGTCTAGAGGCAATGGACACACTTTCAGTGACAAAAATGAAAGCCAAGAGAAACTTCCTAGAGGAAAAACTCCAGGAAATGCAGCAGTTCTTTGGGCTAGAAGTGACAGGACAGCTAGATGCACCTACTCTGGAGCTGATGCGCACCCCTCGATGTGGAGTGCCCGATGTTCAGCATTACAGCACGTTTGCAGGGAGGCCGGTATGGAAGAAACGTCACATCACCTACAGGTAACGTAGGCAAAGGAAGACGTAGTTTTCCATTTTCCCATTGGGCTGACTTGTAGAAACCTGGGACATTTAGCTGCACTATATCCCTAAATCTTGAAGTAGATAAGTGACCTCCGTACACTTTTAATACTCTATGTTAAAATTCGTTTTATCTAGAAGGGAGGATTTGTCAGTCAAGGAAGACCTGTAATTGTTTGACTTGCCAGTCAATCCAGAGCAGAGTAGAAAACTGCACATAACAGGAGAATGGAGCTGAATAGACTAGGAAAAAAAGAGACAGGAGGCCAAGTGCAGCGTCATCAGGATGAACATATGGAGAAGTCTGAGAGTCAGAGCAAAATGTATGAGTTTCTATGAAAGTAAATCCTTCACAACGATTACCTGTAAGTCCTAGCTAAGGAGAAATTAAGTTAGATTTTGGGTAAGGAGAAAGTCATCCAAGGAAAAATGGTTTGTCCTTGAAGAACCAAATTTTTCTTATCCTTGATTTATGGAATGATGAGAGTCTCACTAGGTTGCTGAGGCTGGTCTCAAACCTGTTATCTTCGTGTCTCTGCTTCCCAAGTCCTGGGATTATAGACATGTGCCACCATGCCCAGCTGTGGTGCGTCAGTGGTGGGAACAAACTGAAATATTGTGATAAGACAGAGTTAACAGATGGTTTCCATCTATTTTCTCTTTTTCTCATAAAGAATTAATAATTACACTCCTGACATGAGGCGTGAGGATGTTGACTCTGCCTTCGAGAAAGCTTTTCAAGTATGGAGTAATGTGACCCCCCTGAAATTCAGTAAGATCAATTCAGGCGAGGCTGACATAATGATACTGTTCGCATATGGAGGTAAAGAACTTGGACTTCATCTGTGTTGTTGGACATGACCTAAGGCATGCATAGAAGGACTCATCTTCTTTCCTTTTTTTCAAAGCTCATGGAGACCTCAATCCTTTTGATGGTAAAGATGGAATCTTAGCCCATGCTGTTGCACCTGGTCCTGGTATGGGAGGAGATGCACATTTTGATGAGGCTGAAATCTGGAGTAAAAATTACAAAGGTAGGAGGGATAACCCCCACCAAATAAACAAAACTAAATATAATTAATTTAAAAATATGTCCTCATTTGTAAGATTACTTTCTCACAAAAGATGATAGTATGGATAAAAACCATCTTTTGACTATAATTTTACCTCTAAATCAAATTGAATACTTTATCTTATTCCTAATTTCACCCCCTATAAATATTGAGGACATTGAGCTAGATTATTTGAATAATAATTCTAAGAATATGTGAGGATTCTAGGATCTCTGAGCAAGTTCACTAGTATACACTAATGGAAAGGTAAACGCTATTATTTAGGTTTTGACTAAATTTAAATCCATAATTTGAAGAAATACTAATTGTGTATGTGCAAACACAGAGTAAGAGGGCCATGTGTGCGATTCATTCCATACTGATGATTTCTTAGGTTCATAGTGACACAGAAAGATAAAGTCAGAGAGAATTGTAAGGTTTCTATAGAGAAACACAAGATTATATGATGATACAGTCTTGTGTGGTCCTGTGATAAAAAATTCAGAATGTCCAATCAACTATTGAAATGTTGAACGCATCTTGTGTGCCTTTACAGGAGGACTATAACTCATCCTTTGTCTCAGACCGTGGGGGATAAAGGAACTAAGCTCACCTAGTATTTGGGGGCATCACTAGCAGGGAAAAATTTAAATCATGTTATTGGAAGCCTTCCTAATCACTCTGTGGAAAATTCTAGATTATATGACTCAGTCATGTGAAATGTTAATAGGGAGAAAGTCAAGAATATGGGTCTACTCAGCTGTGCACTGTGGCACATGCCTATAATCCCAGCACGTGGGTGGCTAAGACAGGAGGATCTCAGGTTTGAGACCAGCATCAGCAACCAGCAACTTAACGACACTCTCATCAACCTATGGAGAACCTGTTTCCAAGTAAAAAATAAAAAGGGCTGGGGTAGAGCTTGGAGGTAGAATGGCCCTGGTTCAATTCTTAGTACCACCCTCCACATCCTCCCACCAATAAAAAAAGAAAAGAAAGGAAAAGACAAAAAAGTAAAAGAAAAATAATAGGGTCTACACAGGATTCCCTGGCTGATATTGCATGTGTTTATGGCAGTATTTTTAGGAACACTATGTCAAACAGAAGGGCTCTTTCCGTCTGACACTTAGCCTAAGGCTTATCAAGTTTTTAATGAGAAAGTGATGTCTGTATTGTCAAGGCACATCATGCAGAATTAGGTAATCACTGAACTGGAAATCCTCAACCAGACATATTAAACGTGTCTAAATCTTATTCAAGCGTATTTGGGCATTGTAAACTCTTCATCTGAAATGAGATATTTGTGATGGTTAGCCTCAAAGAATTTTGGAATTCTTTTTTTTTGTGGTACTGGGGATTGAACCCAGGGGCATTCTACCTCTGAGCTACACCCCCAGCCCTATTTTTTATTCTTTTTTTTGAAACAGGGTCTCACTAAGTTGCGGAGGGCCTCACTAAGTAGCTGAGGCTGGCTGCAAACCTGCGACCCTCTGGTCTCTTTAATACAGTTCTGTATAGATAGAGAAAATTGAGACCAAATTTAGGTTAGTGGCTAATTTGTGGAACAACTGGGGGTGAAGCATGTATTTCCTAGCTTTTAAGCTTATTTTTTAATTGTCTTAATTCTGTGCTTTAAAAAAGTTACTCTTGAAAATTCTAACTTAAGATACTTGATCTCAGTCTAATTTTTTGACTCAGTAAATTAAATTAACAATTAGGCCTATTCTTACTGTGTTTCTATTATGGTGCTGGTGATGAAGTATTTGAATACAGAGATGAAAAAGACACCATACTATCCTTGAGCAGACAGTCTAGTGGGTAAGAGAACACAGGCAGAAATCCATTATTTGGAGATGAGGACCAATGGTGGTGGTTTGTACAGGTGTTAGGTGTTAGGGAATAGGATCAATTCAGGTTTAGGCCAAATTGTAAAGCTTTTTTACTCTTCCCAGGGTGAAGAGAAAAACCTAGCCCTAGCTTCTTTTTTCTCATCTGAGAGAAGTGATGAAAGCAGCCCTGAGTTAATTGCTGGACCCAGTTAAGGGAACTCTTAGAGAGTCTGTGTGACTAGATACTCCCAGACAGAGACGTATATTCTACACACTTGATTATTGGATAGTATTTCAGGGCCCTAAGTGGCATGTTCCTCAGTCAAGTCACTACTTCTGAGCTATAGGTATGCTGATGAAAATGAAGACACCAGACTAAAACACAAAAATGTCCAGAGTCATTTAAATCTTTTTAAGTTGAGAAATTTGAGGTAAGGAACACACCCTTCTCCCCTCTTTTGCCTACAAAGGTGCATTCTATATGACATACAGAAAAAGTATACAAGGAGGACTATAGTTTATCAGTCCAAATTATAAGTATAGTGCCTTTATTTTTCATCAGAATAGTATATAATAAAGAGAATTAGCTTAGCCGGGCATGGTGGTGCAAGCTTGTAATCCCAGTACTTGGGAGGCTGAGACAGGAGGATCACAGATTCGGAGCCAGCCTCAGCTACTTAGTGAGGCCCTTCACAATTTAGTGAGACACTGTTTCAAAATAAAAGAATAAAATCAGGCTGGGGGTGTAGCTCGGAGGTTAATGCTCCTGGGTTCCATCCCCAGTACCACACACACACACACACACACACACACAGAGAGAGAGAGAGAGAGAGAGAGAGAGAGAGAGAGAAAGAAAGAAAGAAAGAAGGAAAGAAAGAAGGAAAGAAGGAAAGAAGGAAGGAACATTAGCTTGAGAGCCAAGAAGTTTATATTTAAGTCTTTGCCTGAGTGCTTAATTTGGTCGATCAACCCATCAACCCTACAGATCTTGTTTCCTCATTTATAAATGGAGAGCATGGTGGCTTCCTCATAGTGGTATAAGGATTAGATATATAGTGTACTATATTTCCCTATGACTCATAGTGTCTGGAACTTAATGATTAGTTTCTACGTGGGCTTAGTAAAGATGGTTATTAAGGACTTCTGTGTCCATGGAATCCTGACAAAGACAAAAATTAGTCTGGTGTAGTAGCACATGCCTGTGTACTCAGGATCCCATGTTCGAAGCCACCGTCAGCAACTTAGTGAGACCCTGGCACAAAATAAAACATTTTTTAAAAAAGACTGTGGGGCAGTGGTAAAATGTTTGCCAAACTTATGTGAAGCCCTGGGTTCATTCCCAGTACAAGAAAGAAAGAGGAAGGAAGGAAGGAAGGAAGGAAGGAAGGAAGGAAGGAAGGAAGGAGAAAGAAAAAGAAAGAAAGAAAGAAAGAAAGAAAGAAAGAAAGAAAGAAGAAAGGAAGGAAGGAAGGAAGGAAGGAAGGAAGGAAGGGAGAGAAAGAAAGAAAGAAAGAAGGAAGGAAGGAAGGAAGGAAGGAAGGAAGGAAGGAAGAAAAGAGAGGGAGAGGAGGGGGAAAGGGGAGGGAGGGAGGGAAGGAGGGAAGGAAAGGAAGGAAAAGTAGAATCATGGGAATTGGGAATTATGATTTTGATTATTTTGGTACTGAAAATTGAATCCAGGGACTTTCTACCTCTGAGCTGCACCCCCAACCCTTTATATTTTTTGTTTTGAAACAGAATCTCACTAGGTTGTAGAGAGCTTCACTAAGTTGCTGAGGTTGTTCTCAGATCTGCAAAACTCCTGTCTCACCCTCCTAAGTACTGGGATTATAGGCATGTGCCACCATGCCTGGCTAGTTGGGAATTATTTATATGATTTTTGTTTACTTATCATGTTACTGGGGATTGATCCTAAGGCATGTGCATGCTAGGCAAGTTCTCAACCTCTGAGCACTTATCTATTCCTTTTTAAAATCAGTTAAAGACAATGTATTTCACAGCTTTACTCCTTTTGGTTGGTTTCCCCTAAGGCAAAAACTTGTTCCTTGTTGCTGTTCATGAGATTGGCCACTCTTTGGGACTTGGGCATTCCAATGACCAAAAGTCCATAATGTTCCCCAACTACGGTAATCTTGACTTCAACACATTTCGCCTGTCTGCTGATGACATCCGTGGCATTCAGTCTCTCTATGGTGAGTTCAACTTCTTTATCATTTGCCATAGAAAGGTCCTCACTTTTATGAAGAGTCTGATGACTAGTCTACATTTGGATAAAACTTGACTATCTGCCTTTTCTTTGGGGCCCGAGACAGCCCTGTGAGGTAGGTAGCACAGATGAGGACACGAGACTCAGGAAGTCAATGTCAGGCAGAGCCTGAGGCCTCAGGTGTGGTGTTCTTTGTATCCATGATACCATTGCCCTGTGGAAGAAGGAGCACAGAGAAAATAATCTAACCAGAGAAGGAAAATCAGCATGATCCGACTATTCTCCTCTATGACATTACAACCTTATGGGGAAAAATCCTTAGCATATTTTTCTGATGAAGAGAAAAATTAAATGGATTATGATGCATTTTCACCAAGAAAATGAAATATTTGTAAAAAGATTTTTTCTCTTATTAATTAAAATGCAAAAATTTTCCCTAATGCTTCATGAAATGTATTTTTAGGAGGCCCAGAGGAGCACCAGCCCATGCCAAATCCAGAGAGACCAACTTCAGTTGCCTGTGACCCCAACTTGAGTTTTGATGCCATCACCACAGCAGGAGATAACATCTTTTTCTTTAAAGATGGGTAGGGGCAATTTTATATCTAACCAGTACGAAGAACTCTGCCCTTAGATTGGGTCAAGGAATAGTTGGAGTGAAGTAGAGGAGATTTATAACCACAGCCTTGGACTTCATTCAGTAGGCAGGGAAGACCTCTTGAAGATTTTGAAGCAGGAAAGCAATGTGATTGTGTTTGCATTGGCTAGAAAACTGGTTTGGAAAGATGAATTTTCAGTAGGAATGTGGGATGGAGAATTAGAAGAGAAGAAGCAGAGAAGCACAATTATTTTAATCAGAGATAAAAATGGTTACACATGGTGAATTCTGGAGCTAAGTCTGTGAAAGAGCTCCTGTGTGTGAGAAGAGAGTTCCCAGGTGACTATGGATTCTGTCTTGGAATCCAGATTCAGGCAGATACTGAGGGGAGAGGCAGGGGCGGAGATTAATATTTTATAGATAGGGCAAATATTCCCTATTTTGACAGTATAGAATGATGCCTGAGATTAGTTAACTTCCAGTTACAAAACAGGTGAATGGATTATGGGAACAGTCTAGAACCTTAGGTGCTTACATTCCAAGATCCAGGACATTTCCCTCCATCAGTCTGCCTGTTAAACTCATTGTCATTGTGGAAGAGATAAGATGCTCTCCTTGTGGCCCTCCTACACAGACATCCATGGAATAGAATGTGAAAATAATGGAAAGAAATAGTAAATCATAATGGGGCCTGGTGGCACACACCTGTAGTCCCAGCTACTCAGGAGTCTGAGGCATGAGGATCATTTGAACTCAGGAGTTTCAGTCCAGCATGGGCAACATAGTGAGACCCCATCTCACAGAAAGAAGGGAGAGAAGTGGGGGGAGGGAAGAGGGAGAGATTAAGTCATTTCACTTGAGTATATAACATCTTAAGTCTATAACATCTTAAGTCTATAACATCTGGTTAACTAGGAGAACTCAACTCTGACATGTATTCAATGGCTTTCATGTCAGGTTCTTCTGGAGGAAGATTCTGGAGAAATCAACGATCAGTCATAGTTTAATTCCTTCTGTGTGGCCATATTTACCTTCTGGCATTCAAGCTGCTTATGAAATTAAAGGCAGAAAACAAGTTTTTCTTTTTAAAGGTAATTCTGATGTTTAGTTTCAAAATTGAGTATTCTTTCAGAAAAAGAATATACTAAGGAAACATTAGTATATTTTTGTAACCATAGACCAAAAATGAACTCTATATTTTTTTAATGGTGGCTCTGAACTGTAAGTTAAAGTAGCCTTACTACATAGAAAATATACACAACTTTGGGGGAAAGTTTCCAAAATATGATAATACTTGTGAAAAATGAACATGGACCTATAGGAAATAGTCTATATTTAAGAACATACATTTGAGAGCTCTGGGGAAAGAATGATGTTGTTTGTAGTAACTCCATATCTCTATTAATCATTTTGTGATATTCTAACATACCCCTTGTCTCTGTCTTCACAGATGACAAGTACTGGTTAATGAGCAATTTAAGACTCCAGCCAAACTATCCCAAGAGCATCCGTTCTCTGGGCTTTCCTGAGTATGTGAGAAGAATTGATGCCGCTGTCTTCAACCCTCTTATCTACAAGACCTACTTCTTTGCAGATAACCAGTATTGGAGGTGAGCCTTAATGGTTGGTGCTTTGACCCCTAATATTTGTAAAATAGACAGGGAATGGAGTTTTCTAGAAGTATTATATTTTATGCAAGTTCCTCAAGATCCTTACCCTTTCAAGAGAGGCATCAAGAGAACATGGGGCTGAAATGATTAATCTTTTCTCTTTCCTTTTTTTTTTGTGTGGTACTGGGGATTGAACTCAGGGACATTCTACCTCTGAGCTACACCCCCAGCCCTATTTTACTTTTATTTTGAAACAGGGTCTCACTAGGTTGATGAGAGTCTCATTACTTGCTGAGGCTATCCTTGAACCTGTGATCCTCCTGTCTCAGCCTGCCGAGTACTGGGATTACAAGTGTGCACCACCACATCTGGCTTGCTTTTGTTTTTTGATACATGGGAATAGTATTTGATGTGATTAAAAAGCAACACTTTTAGTTGGGGATGTAGCTCAATGGTAGAGCCCTTGCCTAGCATGCATGAATCCCTGGGTTTGATCCCTAACAGTAAAGAGAGAGGGGGTATCAAATAAATCTAATAAAAATAAAATTAAATAAAATGTCATATTATTAATCACAGGAAAACACTGTTGCAGATGTGTGAGTATTAGTATTTAGACCGCAGTCATGTTGGAGGGTGTATGGATTTCCTGTCTCCTTTCCATGATCTCTGGACCCAAAAGACACAGTGAGGAAACCATCCCCTGAGTGACAGGAGATGCTGCAAGGTCTCCCCTAACAAGAAGTCTCGTGCAAGGCAGCAGCTCATCCGAGGGGTGGACTGGTTTTGACTCAAGTCTAATTTTGAAGTAGGACAGGATCCTCTATATTCTCTTCTGAGGAAACCAGTCATTTCCCAGATGGCTTGCTTGGTTGACATGAGGCACAATAGAATGCATTAAGAAGGTTTCATTATAATCTCTCTCTCTCTCTCTCTTTTTCCTTCTGTGCTAATTCTACTGCTGAGCTATACTCCCAGCCTTTTATATTTTTTTATTTTGAGATAGAGTCTCACTAAGTTGCCCAGGCTGACCTTGAATTTGGGGTCCTCTTACCTCAACCTCCCAAGAAGCTGGGGTTATTGGCTTATAGGCATGTACCGTTTTACTTAGCTATATGTTTTTTCTTGAACATTTAAAATTCAACATCCAATTTGTTGCTTTCTTTTATTTCCCCTTCCTTCCTTTCTTTTTTTTGATACTGGCAATTGAACTCAGGGGCATTCTACATTTAAGCTACACCCCAGCCCTTTGTAATGTTTTGTTTGTTTTTTGAAACAGGGTCTTGCTATGTTGCTGAGGCTGGCCTTGAACATGTGATCCTCCTGTCTCAGCCTCCAAGTCCTGGGATCACAGGTGTGCCCCATTGTGCTGGTCCAACCTCCAATTTCAATTCAATACCACATGCTTCTGATATGAGTTTGCCTACCAGCTCTGAGCCTTGTTTAATACAAATAGAACTTTTGATTTTAGCAAATGGGGCTTTCTGAAGGGTTCACAAACTGGTATAGTTTTCATAGCTTGTCATTATTAACATTGAGCATTTTACTTTTCTGATTACAACTGGCCTGGGATTTTTCTTTCCCTTAAAGGCCAGTGGAGGAGTGGTGAGCAAGATATAAATACTTGGAGAATTAATTGAAAAAAAGTCAGATAACTGGTGCATATGATTGCCAAAAGAAAATATAGAGAGAAAGAAATATCTTTATTCTGTGGTTAAAGAGAATTTAGAGTAGTGACTAGGACCTGAATATAAACCTAGACATGATAAAAGGCTTTATTTTCAATTTTTCACTAGCACAGATGTTTGGCACCCTTTGCTTCCATGGATCCCATTCCTCCCCTCTTCTATTATCTTCTGAGAGGAAATTGTTGGTTTTGTCTCAGTGTCAAGCTTTGAAAAGAAGTCCATGGCAGGCTGTGCTGTAGTCAAATCACCTTCAATGCCAGGCTGTGGTGGTGGGGAAAGGCTTATCTAGAGTCCAGAAGCCCAGGGTTAGAGTTGTAGAAAGTTTAGAGTAAATCAGAGAGCTGTGTGGGTCTTTGGTTTTCTTTATTAGTACTGTTGAAACCATTCCAGAAAGAAGCTTTTAGGAGAGAAGATGGATTGAAGGTTGATGTTGTAAAATCCATTTTCTGACTCAGTTGCTGCTGGTTATTTTTCGGTGCAGGTATGACGAGAGGAGAGGGTCCATGGACCCTGGATATCCCCAGATAATTAGCAAGCGCTTCTCAGGAATTGGGCCTAAAGTTGATGCTGTCTTTTATCTCAAGAGTAAGTACATTAGGAGGCCGTGAAGGTACTGGAAATTGCATTTGGAAAACAGTAGAAAGCCTCTTCTAAGATTAGAGAATGGCTTCCACATTGGAATGGGACAGGAGCCTGTGTGTGTGTGTGTGTGTGTGTGTGTGTGTGTGTGTGTGTGTGTTACTAGGGTTTGAACTCAGGGACATTCTACCTCTGAGTTATACCCCTAGCCCCTTTTATTTTTATTTTGAAACAGGGTCTCACTGAGTTACTGAGACTGACCTTGAACCTCCCTCCTGTCTCAGTCTCCCTAATACTGAGATTGTAGTCGTGTGCCACTTCGCCCAGCTAGGAGTCCAATTTTTGATAGGGGCACAGAGGGAAAATGTACAGTGTGCTTGGCTCAAAATAGAAAGTGGAGAAAAACGAGCAGGCAGTGGTGGCACCAGTGGTGTGTTTCCTGAGGTGCTCTGACAGCCAGGTGGGTACAAGTGGTGCTACTTGTCCTGAGTCTGAGTCTCTGGAATTTCCTGTGACCATACCAGCAACACAGTCTGTGCCAGTGTGCATATGGCGAGCCTGTAGTCTCACACTTTCTTCTTCCTGGCATTGTCCACCCTTTTTTCAGTCTCTTCTACCCTCATAGGCCTTCGGGGACTGGGACTGAGGGTGAGATGAGAAAAGGAGAAACTGGAGTTTGTGTTGTGAATATCTTCAAGTTCAGCCTAAGCAAAACTCTCCACGAAAACAAGATTATTTTTTATTTCCTCCCAGTACCTTTTCCTCCATCAAGGCTCCTGTGTGCCCTACCTGGGCCCAGTACCTGCTCTGTGTCCTCCACCCAGAGAGTGATTAGCTGTGGGTAGATAATCTGGGGGAAGATAAAAGGCCAAGGGTCCCCAAACATTTATATTCTTGAATCACATCTCATATAATATAGGTAATTTATAAAAGCAGATTTGTTTTTTAAAAGAGAGACAAGGGGGGAATTAAACAATTTTAATTTGCTTTCATTTTTAGATCACTACTATTTCTTCCAAGGATCTAACCAGCTGGAATATGATGTTCTAGCCCATCGTGTCACCAAAAGGCTGAGAAGCAATAGTTGGTTTAATTGTTGAAAATGATGTAATTAATGGTGCTTGTCAATTCACTTTGATTTAATAAATACTTATTGTATGTGCTGAGGGTACCACCCATGTTGCTATGTATCATAAATTTAGGTAAAATACACAAGACACAGAAAATGACGTATAGATAAATAAAATATGAACGTTTACTATCAGTTTTTTGCTGGATTCTATGATTATGTTTGAAAATAGATACCTTCAAGGACCCACAGAATCTCTTTCGGAGGCTTGTTTATAAGTTGATTCCTAACAACCTTGGGATGAGATGTTAGAATTATTCCTCTGGCTTACTTGCAATTAAATGTATGTTTTGTTCAAATAAAAATTAAAGGAACTTTATTTTTCAATACTTTTTCTTGAAAAACAGAGTGTACTTTGAAAATAAACTTCTGAAGAAAGTCTTTCTGTCACTGTACTAAACAGTGGATAGAAATATGACAATTATGAAAAGAAAAACCTGAGATTCCTTTTAGACTCTTGTGTAAGCTCACCTGTATCCTTGGTCTCAAGACAAGAAAGCATTCTCTATCCTGTACAAGACCCAAGGAGTAACTGCAGAGTGTGACCACAAGCCTGGGGAGGAGAAGGGATGCAATGGGAATTTCCATTCTGATAAAATTTGCTGTGCAGCTCAAGGTTCACATCACAATGAGGACAATGTAGAGGCTGTGTGACCTGTATAAATAATTAAATCCAAGCTTCCTTAAATTTAGGAGGAAATTTTAATGGTGCCTGGTAGGTAGCTAGATAGGAATAACCAGGGCAGGGAAAAGGACAGAGAGAAGCCTTCCCAAAAGGAGATGAAGAGATTGCCCACCCAGCTGTGGTCAGAGACTTCCAGCCAACTACATTGCAGCTTCAGATTTCCCACATAATGCAACTGTGCGCAGTTGCAGTGAGCGGTGGCACGAAACCCAAAAGTAATCACCCCAAATTACTATGCATGAGGAGGGGTGAAATTTCTGGATAATATAAAAGACTCACCATGCAGCACACCGAACCCCTTTTTCTCTCTTCTTCACTTTGCTCCCAGACTAGCCAGCTCTGTGACGCTCCTGTGAAATCTACCCAAAAAGCTTTTCATGCCTACCCTGTCTCATCCCCTGAATGAAATCTTTCTTTTAGGGAGACAAGAACCAAGGGAAACTCATGGCCTTGTAACATAAGTGGAGCCATGACTCAGACACATACAAAGTAAGATGCTGGCTCCCATGAAGTCAGGCGGCCATGCCCCTGTCCCTTCCCCTGACTCTGGTCCTCTGCCACTTTCTAAACTCCTTGCAGTTTTTTTTTTTTCCGGATTACACGAGCAGAGCTTCAGGTGCCTGGCTCTCCTGTTCCCATGTCCGCATTCACCCTTCTTAGTGGCTCCTGTGGGCTGTTTTCATCCCCTACCCACTCTTCTTCCAGGGTTGGAAAACAGACACCGGTAAATCCAACTTTGCGTGTGCGCAGTTCTCAGACCAGCACCTCCCTGGCTGGACACCATTTTGGTGTTCCAGGATGACTCCACTGAGTGTGGTCTGGTGCCATTTTGGCAGACCAGGCAAGCTACCTTAGTGGAAAGAAAATGTCCCACCAATCACATGAACAGTGTCATTTTTAAATCACTCACCTCCCTGGCTGGATGCCTTTTTGGTGTTCCAGGCCGACTCCCCTGGCAGCCTGCAGTCATTTTGGCAGTCCAGGCAACTTCCTCCCCTCCCCCACACACCATTTTGACTCAGTCTTCACATGGACAGCACGTTTTTAAATTGCTGCGGGTCATATGGTTTTTAAATGTCTAATGCAATGATTTTTCTCCCTAGATAACAAGCCAATAAGGTTCATGGTTAATGGAGTGACTTTAACAGGAAAAAATGATTTAAGATACTAACTTTTTTGTCTAAATGTCTTGATTTCGGGGGTAACCTATAACTGTTAAAATTAAATTGGGTAAATGCAAAATACAATGAATGCTTTAAAATGCTCTTGGCTTCTTAAAATCTAAGATAACATAAACAGGATGGCTTTGCTTGGAGTCTTTACTAAAGGCAACACACGCTGCCAGAAATTGGGTTTCTAGTCAATGTACAATTTTATATACAAGATTATGCAATGCTTTGATATGAAAATTATCAAAAATCATAAAATATGTTGTTTTTGTTGGGAAAAAGATAATCTTATCTAAGTTAAACATAGACTTAAGAGAAAAGTAAGGCATGGTAGTCAACCCAGAAACCGTGGCTCTGGCTCCTAGAAAAACAAGCCAGGCTGATCTCTGCCTAGGTGTGTGTGGGGCCATGATAGGTGTGTGATGTATTGTAGGGCAGACTTTCAGTCCAGCCTTTCTGTAGGATTCCTGTTAAGGGGCTCACTCGCAGTGCTGCATGGCAAGCTGTTTATAGCTATCTGCCTTCACCTGCAGCCCTGCAGGCACCATCTTTGGCTCCCACTATGCCACCATCTTTGCACCTCATGCCGTCACACTCGGTGGCCAGCTTGGCTCTGCCATCTTTCCTTACCCGCTCCCCCAAAATTCTTTTGCCTTTTTGAACTCATGGTTAATTTTTCGGGTAAATTCACTTGGTTTTGCACACTTAGTTAAGTCCAACTTACTTTTGTTTTATCTAACTAGAGGTTTTTCCCCCCTCTTTGGCATTTTTTTCTCTCTTGTTGTTCTTACGGAGCAGCTGTCCAAGGATTACCGCTCAGTTACATCCTAGATTCAAAGAACAGAGACCATCCCATTTTGGGAATCTCAGAGCGGATAAAAATGGGAGTATTTGGTGTGGATCTGCCTGCCACTTAAAATCAATTAATGGTCATCCATGATGGCCCAACTCTGCCCCAAGCACACCTAGTTGTTCGGGTTTTTCCCATATCTGAGCCATACAATAAAATCTGTAAAAGGATATATTTTGGCTTCTGGAAGCTATAAATCTGGCAGGCACTCTCTGTAGAGAGATCTATAACTGTCTTATCTCTTACCTGTGGGGACCCAATACCTGGGACATGAAAGCTATAAAATTTTTGTTTTCTGTACCCTTGTACAGAAGTGTATTGCTTAGTATGTTCTGTATATTGTCTGCAGGATGCCAAATTGGCTTATACATAAATGAGTGCTCATAAATTAAGGAATCATAGGTCCAAATGCCTTTTAGCTCATGTAATTTAAATCCATGACAAATAAGTGGCCTTAAATTTGTTCATAAGATAAAAATCGAGATGTATTTGAAATCATTTACATATATGTTTTCTCTTCCTAGGTGGCTAGGTAATCAAGGTTATATCTGTCTTTGTAAAATAATTTAAACTAAAATATCCATTGCATTTGGGGCATTTCTTTGATAGGAAAAATTACTTAAATGTTGACATTGCTTATCTGGTATCTTAGTTTTCAGAGGTGATCTATGAATAACTGTCTAAATTAGGTAAATCCAATTAAAATAAATGATTTTTGGGAAAATTAAAAGGTTTAAAAAATTTATACCTCCTCCCATGTCAAAGAAAAAATTTGAGAAGACTAGGCAGGCTGGTTTTTGGGATCTGGCAAGGCAAGCCAGTACACCAGATCTTTGGTTTCTGGGCTCCAAAGGGGACACCCTGAGGGCCCTAGGTACATAAAATTTGTTAACTTGAGAGAAGGAGGGGACACCCCCTCTCTCAAGTCCCAATGTCTTCTCTTTCAGATGGGAAATTGGATCATTATACCTTCAGATTCTCCACTGGGATGCCTTTTAAAGATTTGAGAGGCGGTTGATCCTGAAACTTTAAAAAGAAAAAGGCTTATTTTCTTTTGTAATACCACTTGGCCCCAATATCCATTAAATAATCCAGAAGCATAGCCCCTACACAGGAGCCTAAATTTCAACACTAATTACAGCCAGATCTCTTCTGCCACAGGGAAGGAAAATGGGGGGAGTCACTTATATCCAACGCTTTTGGCTTTAAGAAATCAGTCATACTTTTGTCGAGGATGCAAAGTTGACCCTGGCCTTATGGCCTTATGGTGAAAGATCTTCCCAAAACGGGGGTATCTCCCTGCCTTGGAGGCTCTTCCAGAGGAACTGGCCAATTCCTCAACACCCTCCAAAGGCTCAAACAATCTGGTAGCCCCTAGCATATTCTACCCTTCATTACCACTCCCAAACCCTAGACCCCCATATTTAGGGTCACCCTCACAACCATCTAAGGTATGTCCCTTATAGGAGGTGGGTGGAGAATTTGGACACATGCAGGTGCAAATCCCCTTCTCTCTAAAAGACCTAAAACAAATTAAGTAAGATCTGGGAAAATTCTCTGATGACCCAGATTGATATAGAGAAGCCTTCCAACATCTGGTCCAGGCTTTTGATTTAACCTGGAAGGACACAAACATCATTCTAGGACAGACCTTATCAGAGTTGGAAATACAAAAGGCTACTGAGGCTGCAAAGGAAATTGGGGACCAGATGCACTTAGTAAACTCCCAACATCCTTTAGGAGCAACAACAATCCCCATGATAGATCCTAAATGGGATTATAATGATGGAATATGGGCAAAAGACCACTTTCTTGTTTGCTTTTCAGAAAGATTAAGAAACATCAGGGTCAATCCCATTAATTATATTAAATTAACCATTATAAATCAGGAACCTAATGAAAACCCTATAACTTTCTTTGAGCGATTCTGAGAGGCCCTTATCAAATACACTTCCTTGGACCCAGGGTCTTTGGAAGGAAAGCTAATTCTCAAGGATAAGGTCATCACCCAATGAGCTTCAGACATTAGAAAGAAATTCAAAAGCTAGTACTGGAGTCTGGGACTTTCATCAATGACCTCCTCTGAGTAGCCACCTCTGTTTATTATAACAGAGATCAGGAGGAGGGAAAGAAAGAAGAAAGGCAAGCCCAGTTACTGGCAGCCTTGCAAGGTTGACCACTACATCCCAGCAATGTCCCCCATGAGGGCACAT
The DNA here is from genome assembly GCA_004027185.1 of Glis glis. Lineage (NCBI taxonomy): Eukaryota > Metazoa > Chordata > Mammalia > Rodentia > Gliridae > Glis > Glis glis. Next base: position 22,594 of record PVJS01013123.1, on the reverse strand, counting down.
GACATATCTGTTGAGAGCCAGGGCACTGGAAGCAAGAATGTCCCAACTGGGAAAAGCCCCCTCTAAGTCCTTGTCCACAATGTGGCAAAAAGGGCCACTGGAGGATAAATACCCTGAGGAATGAAGGGCCCTTGGGTCAAATCCCCTTTAAATGGTGGCAACAGATTGAGGGGACCCTCAGCTCCAGTCAGCTCCTGGCCAAGTCATTGCTATACACGGGACAGAGTTGAAGGTTATGCTGGATGTGGCAGATAGGACCCTTTGTTTTCTTTTCTTTTTTTTTTTTGTGGTACTGGGGATTGAACCCAGGGGCGTTCCACCTCCGCACTACACCCCCGGCCCTATTTTTTATACTTTATTTTGAAACCGGGTCTCACGAAGTTGCGGAGGGCCTCACTAAGTAGAAAGAGAGAGAGAGATAAAGAGAGAGAGAGAGAGAGAGAGAGAGAGAGAGAGAGAGACCTGAGGCTGGCCGCAAACTCGGATCCTCTGGTCTCCGCCTCCCAAAGTACTGGGATTACAAGAGTGTGCCACCACGCCCAGCGGACCATTTGTTTTCTCCTTGACAAAGGAGCCTCCTATTCTGTCCTGACCTCTTATGCTGGGAGCCTTACTCCCAATTCCTGTTGGGTCATGGGAGTCGATGGAACCCCCATGACCAAGATGTGTCCATCTTCACCAGCAAGAGGCACTCCATGGGTGTGTGCAGCATCCGGAGCAGCCCCCACTGGGAGCACATCCTGGCCATTGGAAGCTATGATGAGCACATTCTGCTGTGGGATGCATGGAACATGAAGCAGCCGATGGCAGACACACCGTGCACAGTGGGGTCTGGAGGCTCAAATGGCACCCGTTCCACCACCACCTGCTCCTGGTGGCCTGCATGCACAGGATCCTCAGCTGCCAGAAGGCCATGGAGGAGAAGCCAGAAGTGACAGTCTTGGTGTCCCACACATTGCCCAAATCTCTAGTGTATGGGGCCGACTGGTCCTGGCTCCTCTTCCACTCCCTGCAGTCCAACCCCTCCTCATCCTTTACTCAAAGCGACCTGGGAGCCAAAATGGTAGACCAGGTCTTTAGCCTGAAGGTTGCAAATGAGTCACTAGCAACCTCCCTTGAACGCATTGTAGATGCGGATGGGGAGATCCAAGGCAGAACCCTCACTGGAGTCAACCCAAAGGCCTCTTTGCTACCACTCACAGAGGACAGGAAGACTAGCAGCTGAACTTATACCTCAGCCAGGTTGTGTGACTGGGATCTCTACCCCAAAGGGGTGAACTTGGACATCAGCCTCCTAGCCACCTGCTCCTTTTATGACCATGTTCTCCACCTCTGGAAATGGGAGGCCAGCTGAGCTTGTGGTCACAAAGGCTCTTCCCAGTTACAACAGAGTGACTCCTGAAGTGATAGCCCTTTATGCTGGGCCACTGGAGATGGACTGGCTGGTTCTGTCTGGCAGTGGTTAGTGTTTTTCCATATCCAAAACTAAGTTTCTCTGGGTAGATTGCCACTTTCATCCCTTCATAAGTGTTTAAGCAACTATATGTATTAAATGAAGCTTTTTGAAAAAAAAAAAAAGATCGAGCTACTTTACTTTTCTTTTCCCCTTTGCTGCCTTTGGGAAGGATATTTATTTGACCATTTCTTTCTGGTTATGTCTGAGTGTCCAGTCCCTTTACTAGGAAGGGAATTGCTTGTTAAAATGGGGACACATCTGACCCTTTGTTCTCCGAGAAATGCCCTCACTTGTCCTGGCATTAATGGCTGATATATCCCAGGACCTAACTTCAACAGACCAAAAAGAACTCCCCATAGATTCCCAAGTCTGGAATGTGGGGATCCCTGGGCATGAAAATATTGCTTATCCTGTACAAGTCAGGCTCAAGGATCCCATCTACTTTCCCTACCTCAAACAGTATCCTCTAAAGGCAGAGGCCCTTGCTGGACTTCAGCCACTGATCTCAAAGTTCCTGGAACATGGACTCCTAGTGCCCTGTAACACTATGTGTAACACCACAATCTTGGCATTTTAAAAAACAAATGAAAAATACAGGCTGGTTCAGGATCTGAGGGCAAGTAATGAGGCAGTGGTTCCCATACACCCAGTAGTGCCAAATCCCTATATGCTGTGAAAATTTCCTTCTAATACTCAATGGTTTTCAGTTCTAGATCTCAAAGATGTTTTTTATGCATTCCCTTAACCCCAATATCACAATATTTGTTTGCTTTTGAGTGGGCAGAAAATAGAGGAAAGACACAACAATTGACATGGACAGTCTTACCCTGGGGATTTCAGGACAACTCCCACTTGTTTGGACAAGCCTTAGTTAGAGACTTAGACTGACTTTGTCTGGATAAAGATTTACTCCTACAGTATGTAGATGACCTCCTCATCTGCTCCCCAACCTGAGAACTGGCATAAAAGCATGCCATATAAACCTTAAACTTTTTGGCTGACTGGGGATATAAAACCTCAAAATCCAAGGCCCAACTCATACAACAAAAGGTCACTTATCTGGGAATGATAATAACACCTGGAAAGAGGGTCTTATCCCCAGTAAGAATACAAGCCATCCAACAGTGGCCCCCACCTACCACACACCATCAGCTCTGGGCCTTTTTAGGACTTTTGGGCTACTGTGACTATGGATATTAGAATATGGGGAAATAGCTAAACCTTTGTATGAACCCCTTAAGAGAGAAGAGGAAATGAGACCCTTAATGTGGTAAAAATAACAAGAACAAGCCTTTATTAAACTCAAACAATCACTCCTCCGTGCCCCAGCCCTTGACCTACCTCAGATAGATAAGCCCTTCCAACTATACACAGCAGAGCAAAAAGGAACTGCTCTGGGAGTGTTGACTCAATGCCTCGGGCCAACCCAAAGCCCAATAGGATATTTATCCAAAGGGCTAGATTCTGTGGCTCGGGGATAGCCTAGTTGCTTATGAGCCATAGATGCAACAGCACTCCTAGTGGAAGAGACCATTAGGATAACACTAAGAATGCCTTTAGAGGTCTATACCCCCAATCAGGTGGCTTCTATTCTGGAACTTAAAGGAATCTGCTGACCAACAGCAGATTGCTAAGATACCAAACCATATTGCTAGAAAACCCAGATGTAACCATGCACAGGCTTACTTCTTTAAATCCAACCAGCCTGCTCCCCCTTCCAGAGGAGGACTCTACACTCCCTCAACACTCCTGTGAAGAAGTTCTAAGCCTCTCTCATGCCAGAAGAGAGGACCTCAGGGATTAGCCTTTAGTCAATCCTGACTTTGTTTGGTTTACCAATGGCAGTTCTTTTGTGGATGAGGGAGTCAGAAAAGCTAAATATGCAGTGGTATCTACTTCAGAAATTACTGAAGCTAAACTCCTCCTACAAGGAACCTCTGCACAACTGGCAGAGATAATAGCTTTAACCCAGGCCCTTACGTTGAGCAACCATTTTCACAGACTCCAAGTATGTCTTCTAGCTGCTTCATGCCCATGCCACTGTCTGGAGAGAAAAAGGCTATTTGACCTCCCAAAAAAGCCCAATCAAGTATGGCCCTCAGATACTGGAACTTCTTGAGGCAGTAAACATACCCTGAGAAATTGCAGTAGCTCACTGCAAAGGACATCAAAAAAGAACCAGTGAGGTCATACAGGGCAACCAGGCTGCTGATAAGGAAGCCAAGTGGTCAGCCAAATCGGTCAACATGGAGCTGGCCTTAATTCTCTTCATACACCCTAGCACATATCTCCCCACCCACATCCCTGAGGAAATATCTTAGGCCAAGGAATGGGAATGTATCTATGAGGCAGATGGATGGCTCCATTTAGGTCCATCATCCATCTCCCACAAGCAATACAGTGGAAGGTTCTAAAGGGCCTACATGACTCTTGTCACCTTGGGAAGGATCACCTCTCTCCCCTTAGCAAAAGGTTATTTACTAGAAAGGGATTTTATAAGACTTTGGAGGGAGTCGTTCAGACTCGTAAGACCTGTGCCATTAATAATCCCCAAGAAGGGAGGCCACCTCCCTTGATAGCACCAGACACACAAAGACACAGAACTTACCCAGGGGAAGATTGCAGGTAGACTTTACCCAACCAGCCCCTGTCAGGGATTCAGATGTTTGTTGGTATTTATGGATACTTTTACAAGCTGGGTGGAAGCATTCCCTACAAGGACAGAAAAGGCCACTGAAGTGGCTAAGGCTCTTCTCCAAGAAATCGTCCCCAGATTTGGACTTCCCCTGTCCCTTCAAAGTGACAATGGGCCATCTTTTGTTTTTGAGGTAACCCAACAAGTATCTAAAGCCCTGGGGATAAAATATTATTTACACTCCTCCTGGAGGCCCCAATCTTCAGGAAAAGTAGAAAGAACCAACCAGACTCTAAAACTACATCTCAAAAAGCTCTGTCAGGAAACAGCCTTACCATGGAAAAAAGTACTTCCTCTAGCACTCTTGTGGGTAAGGGTCTTGCCAACAGCAACGTTAAAACTTAGGCTTTATGAAACTTTATATGGTTGATCTTTCCTCCAGTCAGACCTCCTCCTAGATGAGGAACAGGTTACACGTACCCAATATGTAAGGACCCTTGGTCAATATCAACAAGCTTTCTGAGAGTTTGGACAACAGGTTCTTCCCTCCCCTGGGGGCTCCTTAACTAAACCCCTATACCAACCAGGGTCCATGGTGCTAATTAAAACCTACTGAGACAACCAGCCAGGTAATCAGCTGGCCCCAGTTTGGAAAGGGCCCTTTCCTGTTCTTCTGTCCACTCCTACAGGCATCAAGGTACCTGAAATTTCCAGCTGGATCCACCACTCCAGGGTCAAGCTGTGGATTATGTCAGATGAAGCTGTTTATTCCCTAGAATTACCCACAAACTGCTATACCTATACATCTACAGAAGACCTTCAGTTCCTTTTCAAAAGACAAATGGTTAAGTAGACCCCCTTCAACTTAACACCCTTGATTCTATCATGCCTATCTTCCTACAACACAAGCAGCTCTCCGTGCCTGTTGGCTCTGTTTAAATTGTGAGTGTTGGACTTGATTACAGTGGCCAGAGGGGAGTATGCATTATGCTTCAGGAAAAATGCTGCTTTTATGTCAGCAGATCAGGTCATGTGCAGAAAAATACTGAACACTTAACAAAAAGGGCATCAAACCTGAGGGAGCAAGGTACACAGATGGATATCATGGATATCAATGGATGGATATCATGGTCTTGGCTTTCTAGGCTCTTGCCCTTCATGGGGCCTTTAACCACAATACTCTAACTCTTACTCTTTGGCCCTTGTCTCCTTAACCTGTTAACAAAGTTTGTTTTTTCCCTATTCCAGGCTATCAACCTTCAAATGAGGGCTGGACTGCCAACCCCTCTCTACAGTGGATGCTGACTACTATCAGGGACCCCAGGACTAACCCACCCTCCAGAAAGGAAGTTATCCTGTCCCAACATGCCCTACCCTGACAGATAGCAAGAGCAGGAGGCCCTGACATGTCAACATCCCTATCTAGCTCAAAGAAACTACAGAAGACAGACCATCACCCATGTTCCCTAAATGATTTCAGGGCCTCCAACTCTTGAGGGGGAAATGCTAGGTAGCTAGCTAGGAATAAACAGGACAGGAAAAAGAACAGAGAGGAGCCTTCCCAAAAGGAGATAAAGGGATTGCCCCACCCAGCTGTGGTCAGAGACTTCCAGCCAATTACATTGCAGCTTTAGATTTCCCACGCAACACAATCATGCACAGGAGCTGTGGTGTGAAACCCAAAAGTAATCACCCTGAATTACTATGCATGAGGAGGGGTGGAATTTCTGACAGTATAAGACTCACCATGCAGCACACTGGAACCTCTTTTTCTCTCTTCTTTACTCCACTCCCAGAATAATCAGCTCTGTGACACTCCTGTGGAATCTACCCAATAAAGCCTTTCATGCCTACCCTATTTATATCCCCCGAATGAAATCTTCCTTTTGGGGAGACAAGAACAGAAGGAAACTCATGGCCTTGTAACAGTACCCACCCCATAGGTTTATTGTGGGGGAAAAAATCCCCAAATGCATAGTGAGCACATGCTGGTAGCATGACCTGTCCTATATCAATTTTCTTTACTATCATTACACTTATCCCCCATCTTATGTATGGTGTACATTGTTCAGCTTATGGGTTTGTTGAATGCTTCTAGTTTTTAAACTGATTAGATCCACAAAACAAGCCCTGTTTGTGTCAAATGATCATTTTTGACTGGTGGAATGGACTGAGTTCAGGGAAATCCGAGGAATAGAAAGAATCTAGATGGGGAAAGAGCTCCTCTTCCTTCATGTTTTATATCCATTCTCAACTGAGTTACATATTCCTTCAGTATAATAATTTTAGAGTTGTCTTTGCAAGGAATTGGGCCAAGTCATCTCTTGATAAAATATTGTTGTTCACAGGATATGAGGCGCTGGACTTCCTTACAGGATGAGCATCGAAACACAAGTGAATGGTATCTAGGTTAAATTGTACTTTGGCTTTAGGTAATCCTGGAGGAAGTCATTTCTCCTAAATGATGACTGAACTTGAATAAAAGCACAGAGTTCACCTCTCTCACTGTCATGGGAATCCATGATAAATACCTTCCAAGATTTCAGATGTGGACCCCTCTTAACCTCCATCTGAGTTACATTTTGTAAACTTGGCCAGGCAAGTGCTCTACCACTGAGCTATACTCCCAGCCCCTAGGAGTCATCTCTTCTTAAACCATATTCACTTAATGGATTTTGGCTCTTGGAAAGAATCTGAATGTGGATAATATGCTGGGGGTCAACAATTGCAGTTGTCCAATCCTTTATGAGAATACCACTCCTTTCAAATGACACAAACCCAGATCTCTTGGCTTTATGGATGCCTCCTCAAAACAGTTCATCTATATCCTGGTGAGATACACATCAAACCAGGTGGAACTGGTGACATGGGTTGTTACTGACATAGTAGTGTAGTATACAGGCTCCTTTTTTTTTCTTCCAGTAGTTGGGATTGAGCCCAGGGCCTCATGCATGCCAATCAAGCCCTCTAACACTGAGCTACACCTCCAAGCCTCCCCCCCTTTAAATTTTGCTAATTTGCCTGGGCTGGCCTTGAACTTGGGATCCTCCTAACTCAGCCTCTCTAGTCATTGGGATTACAGGCCTGCACCATCATACTCCACATATGCAGGCTTCTTTAAGACATGCATTCTTAGTTGTGACCATATCACCCCCTAAGTGGTGAAAGTTGGTCATTAGAGGCAGAAAAAACTTACTTCCTTATGTACAAAGGACAGATGTGTACAGCATATAAATGGATAGACAGTATTTCTACTGGCCTGGGAGGAACAACTAAAAGGTCTAAAACACCTCCTATAAGAAGCATCAATGAAAGAAATGTCAGGAATCATTGCTCAGCCTGTTAAAAAAGAACGAGGACCAGCATTTATGGGATGCTATTAATGGGTCAGGCACAGTGCTGAGCAGTTTCACATATTCTATTTAATCCTCACAATATTCATTTCATGGATGAGGAAACTGAACTTAAATAACTTGATCAAAGCCACACAGCTTACAGGTAGCATAGCTGAGGTTTAAGGCCAAGTGTGTTCTAAAACTGTACTTTTTCCATGAAACCAGGCTGCAGAAAAGCAGTTAAAACGTATCTGAGTCATTATTGCTACCCTCAACTGTTTATTTTGTTGTTAAAGAGCAAGAATGTGAAAATAAAGAATTCACTAACTACATTTATGCATATGTGACACTAGATCTACGTTATGATACACATATAAGATATAACTGCTTCCTGCTGTGTTTATGTCTTAGCTTGTATTTGTTCAAAAGGCAGCCATTTGCTAAGGAGAAAGGAAAGGAGATAAGAGAAAGGATTCATGCTAGTTGAACCTTCCTATTTCCTCCCCCACTTCCCTTCTCTGGGTTGCACCCAGGTTGATGGTCTTTCCTTCCAAACCCCACACATTCTGAGGTTTGGCCAACATTCTGCAACTTTTTCCTTGTGAAGAATGTCTTGGGAGCCGGGCGTGGTGGCCCACGCTTGTAATCCCAGTACTTGGGAGGCAGAGACTGGAGGATCCGGGTTCGCGGCCAGCCTCAGCTACTTAGTGAGGCCTCTGCAACTTCGTGAGACCCTGTTTCAAAATAAAGTATAAAAAATAGGGTCGGGGGTGTAGCGCAGAGGTAAAATGCCCCTGGGTTCAATCCCCGGTACTGCAAAAAAAAAAAAAAGAATGTCTTGGGGAGCTCTCTGACACAATTTGGAGGGTGACCACTAGATTAGAAGGCAGTAGAGTCTAACCCATTACTCAGGTATTCTCTCTCTTACAGACGTGAGCTGAGTAGCAGCTCCACTCAGGGTCAAGTTCTGCTTTATTCCACAGCAGGAGCTCTATGAGGCATCTCATCATCAACATCGGTTGTTTACAGGATGTTTGTATTTCCTGTTGGGTGTAGATGCACTCCTATCTTGACAGAGCAAGACCACAAGGAATTATGCACAAGCTTTACTCTCCTACACATTCTCAAAATCTATTTTTGATTCAAGAAGGTTTTAAGCAATTGTAGTTTACTTGTTATTTAGATGGATTTTTCTCCACTGCAGAAAGTTATCTGAACTATCCCAAACATGGAATGGCCAACATACACATTCAGGGAGGTAAGGGGGAAGGTGAAAAATAGTTATTGCGGCACTATCATATGAAGGCACATAGTGAGATACTTTTGTGGGTTATGTTATTTATTCTTTACAAAATCTTAGTATTATCCCAGTTTTACACATAAGAAAATGAGGAGTAGATGTTAACTTGCACTGAGCATGGTGGCATACCCCGGTAATACCAGTACTTGGGAAGATGAAACAAGGGATCCCAGTTTCGAGGCCAGCCTGAGCAACTTAGTGAAACCCTCAGCAACTTAGCAAGACCTGTTTCAAAATAAAAAGGGCTGAGAGTGTAGTTTGGAGGTAGATTTTCCTTGAGTTCAATCTCCAGTACCATAAAAAAGAAAGAAAAAAACTTACCTTGATTACGTCTATGCAACTGGCTAGGGTGTCTACAAACATTCTGCTCCTCAGAGTTGCTCCACCTCATTTCCTGGGGAGCCCTGGCAGCAGAAGGCATTGTAGCAGCAGAGCCCTGCCCAGGCCAATGCAGGGGAAGAGGCACTTGGAAGATCATCCTCCAGAGAACAGACCACTGCTGCTACATCCCTGGGGGATTCAAAGCCACCTACACTATTCTGGTTACTCCTGGCACCCACAGGAGCAAAGGGAATAGCATGGCTTGAAATAAAAAGCCTGAGGGTACTGTGGTATCATTTTTGTAGTGTCTGCAGTAAGGTACTATGGGGAGACAGAAGCCTGAAGAAGAATCAAAATGGCAAAGGAAGCATGTTGTAGCAACAAGGCAGGACAGAGTCAAGTGGCCTCCTGGATGTCGCCTTAAGAAATTTACTTCCCTTTCCAGACATCTACTTCTTCATCCATAAAAGGACACGGTAAACTAGCTGAAGCTTTCTTCCTGCAGAAACAGGCTATTTGTGTATGAAAGCTCATGTCTGCTCATGGGTCAGCTGAGAGATTTCTGTGTTTCTGAGATCATTGCTGCTTCCTGGTCCTTGCTGGTGACCTTGCTTCAGATTGCCTCTGGGTTCCTGGAAGTGATGTTACAAATGGCTGCAGGTATCAGGGACATGTCCTGGAATGTTCTGGTGTCTGGCAAAGAAGGGAATAAGGTCATAGAGCTTTAGATGTTTCAGAAACTTTGGGCTACAAAATATGCTCTGATTGGCAAACTCTTATCAGTACATGTCTTCCCTCTCATGAGGAACTGGATCTAAGTTATTTTCTGCATTTTCATAAGTACACTGTCCTTCTCTGAGAGCATTGCCAATGACCCCTCGATTCTCACTTCCTTCAGTATGTCCCCTGGAAGCCATACCCCACTAGGCCCCTCTGCCCCCAGCTTGCAATGTGAGCCCAGATCAAAACCTTTTCATAGTTTCTTCCACCCCAGGATAGAGATCTGGGAAGGTATTTGATAACTCTCTTTGTTCCTATTACCAAACTCTTTAAAATGTTCTACATACAAGTGCAGTAAAGGATGATGATGGACGATAGCAATCACTGAATCCAGAAGGTGTGGCAGGCAGTGGGCTAAATACTTTTCCCTGTTATTTAATGTAAACTTTATAACAACCAGAGATAGATAAAATTATTATTCCAATTTTATTAATGATAATATAATCTTAAGGAGATTGAAGTGACTGCCCAAGGTGATAAAATGCTGAAGCTATGATTCTAAAGCAGGTCAGCTTGACCCCAGGACCTAAGTTGACAGCCACCTTTTGTATGGCTGCCCATGTGTACTTGTCTCTTAATACTTGATTGATTCAGGGCATTTGGAGAGTCAAAACCTGGAGAGAAATAAAATTTGGTGCATTATTCTATCCTTATTTCTAGTGAGGACATCTTTTCACTTTTTTTTTTTGTATTTTTGGCAGCACATTTGTCTTATGTTCTATTCTCTCGAGATACTTCCCACAAACTTCCAAGAACCAGATTCCTTCCTGCTGTGGATAAAATGAGTTCTTGCTTCCAGTAAGGTTGAGGAGCACACCCTCCATGTAATGATTGCTTCGACTAGAGAAGTTCACTCCCAATGCTTTAGTGTTCTACAACTAGATTCATGCACACTTGTTTATTGAGCACTTACTATCTTCAAGGTAGTTTTCAGCACCAGGAATATAGTGGTGGGGAACCAGTCCCTCTCATATTTTCCAACAAATTCCATTTTTTTCTGCTTTCTAGCCCAATTTGATGGTGTTCATCTTATGATTCTTGATCTAAACTGAATAATTGGAAGAATTACTTATAATTTTTCCACCTGCTCTTCATCTTGGAATCCTGAAGCCACATATGTTTGCAGACTCAGTGCACGATGTCCCCCTTTCAGGTCAAAGGGAAGGGAAAGAATATCAGTGAGCAGCTACCTTATATACTAGTGTTTATAATTCATTGTCTCATTTAATCACCACAGAAGCATAAGTGAGCAAAGGTTATTATTCTTACTTCAAATGAAACACCTGAAAGTCCCAGAGGTCAATCACACAACTTTAGAAAGTCTGAGTTTGGAGGTGGAATTCCAGGCACAAGGTAAAGGGCTTCCCTTTCTTTCTACTTGAGAAAGGAATTGTTTTCCTGAGGTCCCAGCCTCAGAAAAGTACTAGGAAGCAGCCAGCATTTCCAGGCCAGGAGGTGGGTGAGAACAATGATTAAAATATAGCTCACTGTTATGGACCTCCCACCCATCTGAGAGACTGTCCATACAGGATCAGGAAGTGGCTAAGCTGTGGTGTGATTTGAAGTACTGAGTAGAGCTTTTCCCCACACAGAAGCCCCACTGCTTGAGCCTCTACTTTTTGGAGTTTTATTCCTTGACTCTTAAATGTTTTCAGTCTTCCAACACTCTCTGTTGACTGGGAGACAGTCTGTGAAAATGAGACAGTTAGGTCAAAGGGGAAAGAAGCCCAGTTGATAAAAAGATGGAAATATGCCAGAGGCAACTTTTCCTATCACCCAAAGTTGAAAGGTGTTAACCTTCATGCTGCTAATGCTAGGCAATGTAGGAGGTAGGGAAAGTTTTCTTCTGGAATCTTTCTACCAGTCCTGGTAGAATTGGTTATGGGGTCTTAAGGTTGAAGACCTCAAGTTATACAATGAGACCTAAGCCATACACATATAGAAGAGTAGAATATATTTATATATGTATTACACTTCTCTATAGAGTTAGATTCAGTATAGAAAGGATAATCTAGTGTAGCAAACAATTGGTTTGTGTAATCTTTTCAGATGTCTGTTAAAAATAGATTTCATCTGTAATGACTACAAGGAAAGTTTAATAATGAAAATTGAGGATATTAACTTTCCAATATGTTCTAAGATATCTTTATATCTTTTAAATTTTTATATTTTAGGTGTTCTTAAAGATATGTGTTTAAAAATAAACAAGGGCTTATTTTGTAGAGTAGGTCAATGTAGAGACTAATTTATTGTTTTGAAGAAATATAGTCTGAGATGCCTAGGTAAGAGAGGGCTTAGATGCAAATTGGCCCATTGTTAGTTGAAGAAAGTCATGCTTGTATTTGCATGTTTTTGAGATAAATCAAAGGATGGTATCAGCTGTGAGTCAGTCAAAGGAATTCGTATTCACAGAGCTTGGCCTAGGGACTATATAAAGAGGGACACTTAAGGAACTTGTAATGAAAGGGAATGGAGTAAGTTGAGTTTAGCTCGTCTGTTGGGAGAAGCTCACAATGAAGCTCCTTTTATTGATTTTGGTCCTGCAGGTCCCAATGTCTGAAGCTGCTCCTGTCATTAAAGCAATCGTGCCAGAACCGGAAGTGGGATTTTTTGAAGTGAGTATTGTCATTCTATTACTTATTTAGCATAATTTTATCCTTAAGATTTATTATATTTACATGTTTTATTTTGAAAATACTACTTGAAATTTGGTCTAGGAGGCTATTTGCTTTCAGTATTTAATTATTCTTTGCAATAGAAAATATTAAAAAATAATTGGTTTTGAAGGAGTGTGATGAAATGGGTGAGTGATATTTGTCCCTTCTACTAAAAAGCTTCGGCCCAGAACTTTCAGTTCAATACAGTTGGAGTTCACTTCCATCATAGTATTTGACATTAGTCATTTAGTGCCAGTGAATAATGTGGCATTGTTCAGTGACTTGAGCACTTGAACCACTTTAGGCGCCATGACAATTTCAGCACACTCCCTTCACCCTTCTTCATCTCAGATATTCTTCATAAGCATTTTTAAAATATATTTCCAATTTTTGTTTTTCCCTGATTAAAAGAGTTTGACCTCTTATTTTGTAAAAATAATGTCTAGGTTGTTTTGTTTGAGACAGTGTCTCCCTGTTCCTCAGGCTGGCCTCAAACCTGTGAGCCCAAGTGATTTTCCACCCCAGATGCTCAAGTAGCTGGGACTTTCAGCATGTGTCACTGTGCCTAGTTCTACTTTCTAAAAGTATTTTTGCTCTGAATTGATCATCTTTGTTCACGGTGTCAAGTTTTGGGCTTTTAAGGAAGGAAATTTGGTGGGGGGAGTATTAGGGATTGAACCCAGGAGAGCATACTAGGCAAATGTTCTACCCCAGTCACACAAGAAATTTTTATCCCAACTTAAATAAATAATTTAAATCTCTTAAAGAGATGAGAGTGAGAAATTTGGTGTTCCAGCAAGAAAGATTTGGCCATTTACTGAATGCTATGATATGCTAGTTGCTGAAGTAGCTTTTAAAATATATACAAATTTGAAGAAGAAGAAACTTAAAGAATTTTCCACTGGGCTCCCAGAAACAAATTCTGATAATATCTATGACATGCAGGAAAAGGGACTACCTGCTGAAGAAATATGAGCATGTGCCCCCTGATGGTATAGTAATATTACCTCTACATTTTTATTTCAATTCATTTTAACTCAAACACCTATTTATTAACTGCCTAGTGATACTCTTCCTTTGTCTCTCTCTCTCTTTCTTTTTGAAGTCCTGGGGATTCAACACAAGAACATTCTACCTCTGAGCTATACTCCAAACACTTTTCATTTTTAAATTTTGAAACAAGGTCTTGCTAAATATCTGAGGATCTAAGTAACCATGCACTGGCCTTGAACCTGTGATCCTCCGTCTCAGCCTCCCATGTTCTGGGATTACAGGCATGTGCCACTGCACCTGGCCCTTTGAGATGTTAAGGCTGAACAAAGATTCACAATCATATAAATTTAAGAAATATATACTGTCTTGAAAAATGAGACAAAATAGTAAAATATACTTAAAACGAATTAATAGTGATGTGACGATGATGGTATAGCACACCTGCTGTGTGGAAAGTGCCATGTTAAGTATATATCCTGTGTATATAGCATGTATGAATCGCAGCCCAGATGTGTCAGATATTTTGCATTTTTTCCACTAACATTTAACTTCAGTTCTAAGCCCCTTCCTACTGGGCTAGCAGGAGATTTGGCCTGTTGTCCTGGAGTCCCATCTCCTCATTATTGACCCTCCGGCCCAGCCCACTGGTCTTTTCAGCTCTGCTGACTGCTGCTTCCATGGCATGCTTCTACAGGGATACTAGATGCACCCAGCCCGGGATCTCACTTCCCTGTTCCCCGTGCTTATTCCTTCTCTGGTCCCACCACATCCTCGCAGTACTGCCATGGAGTGGGGCTCAGTTCTTCATGGTACCCAGAATCCATAGACTGCCCCACCACTCCCAGTATTGGCTCGGTTTAGGAGAAATCACTGTCTTGTTCATTTAGCAGGGCTGGGGATCAAACCCAGGGTCTCGTGCATGCTAGGCAAATACTCTACCTCCAAACCCTAGGGATCATGTATTCTTAAACCATATTCACTTTGTGGATTTAGGCTGTTGGAAAGAATCTGAATGTGGATAATGTGCTCAGGGTCACAAATGCTGAAGCAACAAATGCAGAGCCTGCTGGCTGCTTGAGTGCAGTTTGAAGGAAAGAGAGAAACAAAGCGAAAATAATTTAGTTTTTAAAAATCATCATGCCTTGTTTTTGAAGAGATCCATGCAGATTCATTCTGATTCCCCTTTCTATTCATTGATGTGTTTCCTTTCTGAGTCTCTATAACCAACAATTCCAGTTGTCCTTTATGAGAATGCCACTACTTTCAAAGGACACACCCCAGATCTCTTGGCTTCATGGATGCCTCCTCAAAACATTTCATCTATTCCTTGCTGAGATGCCACATCAAACCAGGTGGAACTGGTGTCATGGGTCATTTGCTGACCCAATAGTGTAGAGTTATTTATTTATGTACTTCTTTATTTAGCAGTAGTAGGGATTGAACCCAGCCCCCACCCCTTTTAATTTTTGAGACGGGGTCTTGCTAATTTGTTTAGGCTGGCCTCAAACTTGGGATCCTCTTTACTCAGCCTCTCGAGCCATTGGAATTATAGGACTGAAACACCTCATCCCATAAGTACAGGCTTCTTTATAATATGTGTTCTCAGTGGAGACCATATCACCCCCCCATGTGGTGAAAGTTGATCATTAGAGGCAGAAAAAAACTTACTTCTATATGCATAAATGTCAAATATGTACACAACACATGACTTTGTGAGAACACACTGTGCAATTGATGGTGCTTGGCTTGGGCCACTCCCAGGTAGGAACCAGAAGGTATCTGCTGGGTACCAATGCTGGCTGAGGCCCAGAGGGGTGACTTGAAACTCTCTTGGGTATGTGGTTTGGACTTTGGGAGAAAGTTGTGTGCAATTGGTGGTGCCTGGCTTGGGCTGATCCTGGGTAGGGACCAGAAGGCAGCTGTTGGACACCAAAGTCCCCACTGCCCGCAAATCTGCTTTACCTCTTTTTACCCTCATGCTCTCTTTTACAATAAACTTCCTGCTTACTTTTCTGTTGTCTGTGAGTGTCATTCTTCAAACCTTGGTAACAAAAACATCAGTTTTATCTTTGGGGGCTCGCGTGGGATATTCTACAGAAGGGTGAGTAACTGCAGATTCTCTCTGGGTTCTATCCAAAACCTCCTGACTCTCTAAAAATGTTTCACTTATCCACCCATTGTGAAACCCAGGAAAATAGGGAAAGAATCAATCCCCAGTTTCCTCGATATAACTAGAGAGTGTAGGTTTAGTTCCAACCTGACTTCTTCCTTTCCTCAACTCTGAAGCTATGGTCAGTTCTGGTTTCATTCTAAAATGATAGATATGTGCCTAGGTCTTATATGAGTGTGAGTGTGAGTGTGTGTGTGTGTGTGTGTGTGTGTGTGTCTCCTCTAATGATGTTTGCACACCAAGTCTTTCTCCTGGCACCGGCTTCACCGCAATCCTGTGCTGCAATCAATTAGTTATCCTTTCTGTACCTTCTGTGCTGGCAAATATCACCCCTAGAACAATATTCTGGAAAGGGGATGCAATCAATTAGTTATTCCTTCTGTGCCTTGTGTACCACCAAATGTCACCCCCAGAATGATATTCCAGAAGGAAATAATGACATGTCATGGTCTAGAATGCCAGAAGCCCCAAGAGATTGGGAGTCTAAATTGCCCTTTTCAGTACCTGGTTTATTTTAAGGGGAGGAACATATTCTGGGTCTGTGGGGCACTGTGAAGCACACCCTAGCCAACAGCACTTCAGGGCTTCCTCATTATCTTGTACTAGAAGCTTGCCTGTCAGGGGCATAGGCTCTAGACTTATCAGGATGTCCAGAGCAGAGCAAGAATTCCCCATAAGGATGAGAAGGGGCCACAGGCAGGCAATAGGCAGTGCAGCTAAACCCAGTTCATATATATGTGACTGGCAGTCAGGGACAGGTGCTGGCTTTAGGTCACATCGGCAAGCACGTGCTAACTCCAATTGACTGACTGGTTCTACCCATGACCATGCATGGATAGAAACCAGGTTTGAGACCTGTGGGACACCCCAGGGTGTTGGGACAATGAGAGAAGTTAAGGGATGCCTTTTTTCTCCTTTGTTTTTCAGATGGGGAATGCTCCATCTTCCATGGTCAAAAAAATGGCCCCCTGAGGGAAGTACCACCTATAATTCTATTTTACAACTAGACATCTTTTGCAGACGGGAGGGTAAGTGAGTTGAAGTCCCTTATATACAAAGGTTCTGGACACTGAGGGAAGATTAACAGCTTTGTAAAAACTTTGACACAACTGCACTAGCCATTCTAACAACCCAAAACACCAGTTGTGTCCCCAGAGGCCCAAAAGAATGAAGACAGTATCTCAAAGACTTCCTTAACACTACCCTGTCTTCCCTACCCAGGGTCCCTGTACCGAGGGAAGCCCATGTCCCATGTTGGGCACTTGGGACACTCCCAGGTTATCTCTTTACCCCCTCCAATCCAAAGCTGCTGGAGGTGAATTTTGAGGAACTGTTCATATACAGGTTCCCTTTTCCCTCCAAAATGTGAAACAGATTAAGGCTGACATGGGAAAATTTTCAGATAATCCAGATAAATATATTGAAGTGTTTCAGGGACTTACCCAGGCTTTTGATTTTTCCTGAAAATATATGATTAATAATGGATCAAACTTTCACATCTAATGAAAGAAGGTCAGTCTTAGAAGCTGCATAACAATTTGGGAATGATCTTTTTTTAATTAAACAAAGAGAAAACCCTTCCCTGGGAGAATTAGAAAGGTACCCAACTGGAGTACAAGCAGTCCCTACTGAAGACCCTAAATGGGACCCAGATGACCCTTTAGATGAGTGGAGACTAAAACATTTTCATAAGGCCTGCATACTGGAGGGCCTTAGAGCCATTATAAACCTATTATGCTACACTACCCTTAATGACTCAGGGAAAGGATGAAAGCCCTCAGCTTTTCTAGAAAGCATCACAAAGACACTAATTAAACATACATCCATGTCTCCAGATACCTTTGAAGGAGAATTTATCTTAAAAGAAAAGCTGATTACTCAGTCAGCCCCTGCTAGTAGAAAAAAGCTTCAGAAATTGGCTGTGGGGCTTGAGAGCACTGTGGAAAAATCTCTTAAAGATAGCCACCTAGGTCTTTTATAATAGGGAGCAGGAGGAGGACCAAGAATGAGAAAATAAAGAGAAAGAGAGAGTCAAGAGAAAGGCTGACACCCTAGTAGCCACTCTTCAAGAAGCTGATTTTAGTGGTTGGAGTCCTGGTGTAATGAGCCAGTCTGCTACTATTGTGGAAAATTACATTACTGGAAGGATTGCTTTCCTCAATCAAGAAAGCTGCCAAGACCCTGTCCAATTTGCAAAGGAGACCAATGGGAGGAAGACTGTTCCAGGGACAAAGGCCCCAAGGGAAAGAAACACCTTGCCAATTGGTCCAACGAGCAGACTGACATGTCCCCGAGAATCCTTCACAGGCTCCCACTAGGACGATCAGCTCCACACAGGAGCCCTGGGTGATCCTAACTATTGAAAGGAGAGATACTAATCTTCTGGATAGGGGAGCCACTTTCTCTGTCTTTTTTTTTTTTTTTGGTACTGGGGATTGAACCCAGGGGCATACTACCTCCGAGCTACACCCCCAGACCTATTTTTTTATTATTTATTTTGAGACAGGGTCTCACTAAGTTACGGAGGCCTCACTAAATAGTTGAGGCTAGCCGTGAACACGTATCCTCCAGTCTCAGCCTCCCAAGTACTGGGATTGCCAGCGTGTGCCACCACGCCCGGCTCTGTCTTCCTTTTTAATCCAGGCCTCCCCTCATCTCATGGTGTGACCATTAAAGGTATTTTGGGAAGACCTGTCACCAGGTATTTTTCCCAGCCCCTGAGTTGCAACTGGGACCGTATCTTATTTTCTTATGCCTTTTAAATTATGCCAGAAATCCCTACTCCATTGCTTGAAAGAGGCATCCTAGCCTAGATGGGCACCACTATTAACATCACACCAGAACAGCTATTCTGTCTTCCCCTAGTGGAAACTGAAATTAATACTAAAGTCTGGGCTTCACAGGAAAAGATAGGTCAAGCTAGACATCTGAGAAAACTCTCCCAGGAAACTCATTTTCCTTGACCAACCTTACATTCTATGACTCTAGAAATACCTCTCAAATGAGTCCCTATGAATTGTTACATGGTTATATATTTCTAACCAATGATTTCTTACTAGATAAAGAAACAGCTTCCCAAATACAGGATATGACAGCCCTAGCCAAGTTTCAACAAACTTTATAATTATTGTCTGAGGCTCAGAAACAGGCCTAGAAAACAGGGCCCTCTACTGTTTTTCCCTGGAGATTTGGTATTGGTAAAAGTGCTTCCTTCTCTTTCAAAGTCCTTCTCTAAGCCCACCTTGGGAAGGACCCCACACTGTACTTCTGTCTACCTCCACTGCTGTAAAGGTGACTGGAATTGACACCTGGATTCATCATTCCTGAGTTAAACTTTGGAATCCTGAGAAAAGCCCTGAGACATTGAAGGATAAGAAGACACACTACTCCTGTAACCTGGTTGAGGACCTAAATCTCCTCTTGAAACAAAACCAAGGAGAGGAAATCCACCCAAAACACACATATATGTGATGGTTTATATTAAAATAGTAGGTCACCCCTGCTTTGAAATTACTGTGATCATTGGGATTGCATTTGTAGTCTTCTTTTTCCTCTCCATTAGGTGCTATCTTCCTGGGGAGTGGAATAACACTTCTCACTATTCTTAGCTTCACAAAATGTTAGTACCTATCTTCCTTTTGACCGTCACTCTGCCATTAACCCAAGGAATGACTGAAAAATGGGAACATAACTCTTTCTCAAATATTTCTTCTTCTTTCACCTATAGTCTTTCTAATTGCTGGATTTGTTTTCAAAAACCCACAACTGGAACAAATACATATTATATAGAATTTAAAGCCCTTTTTAGAAATGAAACAGAGGGTCTAATCCTTACACTACAACTATTAAATTTTTTCCAATCCCCTGATCCCTATACCCATTCCCATCACCACACTATACTATACCTTTTCCACCCACATTATGTCTTATCTATGAAGAACTAATATGGATGTCACATTCAGTCTCACTTGAGATCCTAATTGCCTGCCTCACTCCATAGTACTAATTTGATATAATCTAACTTACCTTTGTAAACTCCATAACCAGGCAATTTGCACCTTTTCCAATGGCACTATTAGGGCACTTGCAAAGGTGAAAATAACATAGCCATTCAGGGCACTATGTATTGCTAAGTTATCAATGCTGACAATGCCTGTAATATTACTGCCTGACAATTAACCTACAAATTATTTAACAGCTGGTTCCAAGAGTGCACCTGGAAGAGTATATGGTTTACAAACTCTCCCCTATCCTGAGACCAATTAGGATCTGAAAAGATAGATTCATCACTCAGTTCCCAACATTTCCCTCTAGCATTTGGTATTGCTTGTCTCCCATTAGGCTATCTATTCATAAGGGGAAATAATGAGTCCTCTTGGGGAATTCAATGCTTACATCCATGAGAAAGTCAGGGATACTGGACAAATTCAGCTGAATGGTTCTTCAGTTTTTATTCTCAATAATACCACACAGGAAACCCACTATCATTCCCTGTGCAGGATGACCCAAACAAAGTGGGAACCCATAACTTTAATGACTTCGGGAGTATAGGCTCTAATTGCCACCATACCCAGTTTAATGATAGGAGTCACCCTAAATGAAGCCTCAGTGACCAACCTAACTGCCTCAGTATCACAAGTCACTAAAGACACCAGACTAAATTTTAGGGATATACAAAGGTCTATAGACTCATTGGCATATATGGTTTTGGATCACAAGTTAGCCCTCAATTATCTACTAGCTAATCAGGGAGGAGTTTTTGCCATTGCCAATATTTCTTGTTTTATGTATATCAACTTCTCAGGGAGAGTTGAAACTAGAACAGAGGACATCCTAAAACAAGCAAGGTTCCTAAAAGAACAAGCTGCCAAATATCTGGCACCCCAGATATGGGAACAAAATTGTAACATGTCCCCATCCTTCACCTTTGTGGCTACTGCCCCCTTTTGGACCCTTTAATCATAATAATTCACAATCTCATATTTGGTCCTCGTGTTCTTAATCAACTGACCAGTTTCGTCTCTTCCCATTTAGAGGCAACCAAGCTACAAATAGTCCTTCAAATTGAACCTCACATGAACCTGCAGTCCCTGATCTATCATGGCCCCGTAGATAGCCCCCCTCCAATGGGATCCTAACTGCCACTGCCCCCTGATGCCCCCTCTGTCAGCCAGAGAAGCTAAGAATGGTCACCACCCTGTAACCCTAATGGCAGATAAGGTCACCTAATTGGATGGGGGATTGAGGAGGTAGAAAGACAATAGGCAGATAGGATCAGCGACCATAGTAGGAAGACAAAATTTCCTGAGTGTCAAGTGCTAACAAGATACCAAATTTCCTGAGTATCATCAGGATCTTATCTCCTGAGTGCTAACAGAATTACAAACCTCCTGAGAGGGACCAGATGTTTGCAAGACTCCAGTTGTTCCTGGGGATAGCAGACACTATCCAAGTCCCAGGAAACAAACTCTGGAAGCCCTGCTGAGAGAGAAACTCAAAGAAGCATATAAACCCCTAGACAACCCACCCTAATCAGTTATCCACTTGGCAACCCCTCCCTTTAGGAGCTTCTCTTATTCTCTCTCAGGTTGGGCTGACTTTGGGAGAAGGAGCCGTGCAGTTGACAGCATTTAGCCCAGGCCACTCCCGGGTAGGGACCAGAAGGCATCCACTGGGCACCAAGGCCAGCGGAAACCTCTAGAGGTGACCTGAAACTCTCTTCAGTAGGTAGGGTAGACTTTGGAAAAGGCAATGCACAATTGGCAGTGCTTGGCTCGGGCTGCTCCCAGACAGTGACCAGAAAGCAGCTGCTAGACACCAAAGTTCCCATTGCCCCCATGGATGAGCTCCTCTTTTATCCTCCCACTCTCTCTACAATAAACTCTCTGCTAGCCTTTCTGTTGGCTGAAAGTGTCATTCTTCAAACTCTGCCAGACATGAACCTGTTAAGAAAACATCAGTTTGACTATCCCAAACATGGAATACCAACATACAAGAGCAGGGAGGTAAGGTAGAAGGAGAAGAATTAACATCGATTGAGGCCCTATCATATGAAGGCACACAGCTTCGTGCTTTTATGGATTATGTTATTTATTCTTTACAAAATCTTACTATTATCCCAATTTTACATATGAAAAAGTGAGTTATAGATATTAACTTGCATTGGGCATGGTGCCACACACCTATAGTCCTAGTCCTCGGAAGGTTGAGACAGGAGGATAGAAGTTTCAAGGCAAGCTTCAGCAAAGTAGTGAGACCCTCAGAATTTAGGGAGACCTGTTTTAAAATAAAAGTGCTAATAGATTAGCCCTTTTAAATAGTGCAGCCCTTTAAAATAAAAGGGCTCAGAGGTAGATTGTCCCAGAGTTCAACCCCCAATACAAAAAAAAAGTTAACTTGCTAAGTCTACACAACTGGCTAGGGTATCTACAAACATTCTGCTCCTCAGAGTTTCTCCACCCCATTTCCTGGGGAGCCCTGGCAACAGAAGGCACTGTGGCAGCAGAGCCCTGCCCAGGCCAATGCAGGGGGAAAGGTACGTGGAAGATCATCCTCCAGAGAACAGACCACTGCTGCTACATCCCTGGGGGATTCAAAGCCACCTACACTATTCCCAGGACTGTCTGGTTACTCCTGGCACCCACAGGAGCAAAGGGAATAGCATGGCTTGAAATAAAAAGCCTGAGGGTACTGTGGTATCATTTTTGTAGTGTCTGCAGTAAGGTACTATGGGGAGACAGAAGCCCGAAGAAGAATCAAAATGGCAAAGGAAGCATGTTGCAGCAACAAGGCAGGACAGAGTCAAGTGGCCTCCTGGATGTCGCCTTAAGAAATTTACTTCCCTTTCCAGACATCCACTTCTTCATCCATAAAAGGACACGGTAAACTAGCTGAAGCTTTCTTCCTGCAGAAACAGGCTATTTGTGCATGAAAGCTCATGTCTGCTC